>JAPKLY010000003.1:1934222-1971640 GCA_026898435.1 Prunella vulgaris
GGTAAGATAAATAACTCAAGATAGATTAAACAAGATTATAATCTAGAGATTGCTATTTATAAGTTAAATAGTATATTTGGATCGATGGATTAAGATAATTAGTATGTAAGATAATTGCACTTTGAATGTTTGGATTGTAAGATTAATAATAAAAAAATATGCAATTGACAAATTTGCCCTCTATATCATAAAATAATAAAGTGAATTATTATTCTTCTTTCCAATACAAGAGGGGTATTTTAGTAAAGAAAAACACAATGAATTATTAGCATACCTCTTGTCTAAAATAGTATTATCTTTCATTCATAAAATAATTGAATTTTAGTTTTGGGTTTTTGTCCATTAAACTAAATATTAAATTAAATAAAATAATTTAATTTATTTTTAGCTTATTTAATGATGGAAACAAGGCCAGTGTTTTTTTAGATTATGGAACACAAGCATATCGTCACGCGGAAAAGTAACGTTTATGCTATAAATTTAGAATATAATACTCCATTTTTTAAATAAGACTGATAATTGTCTTTTTTTTAAAAAAAATTGTAAATACTCCATTTTGGAATGGTTCTCATGATTGAGATATGGAAGATGATATTTATCTTTAATTATAATATTTATTTATGATTCTATTTAAATTGATTTTATTATGTCAGAATTTATAGGATTTTAAACATAATTTGTTCGGATTTCGTTTAGCATTATGAATCCGAGTCTCAAGATCATTGTAAAATGAGTTGTTTTTTATTAATGAAAGAATTGAGTTTTTCCCTTTATTGTGTTTCAATTATTGTTCTTCCAGTATTCAAGTGTAAATCAATGGATTAACACATTAATCGTGCTTGCATCTAATATTCAGATATTTTCAAAATCAACGATATTTACGTTTGTGATTCCGTCTGCATCACTCTCCTGCTAGTAATCCTTGGGTTATAAATTTTTAATCCGTTCTTAGACTGGATATCCAGGGTCAAAAAAGAATTGTTAGCTTGTAAATCAGTGTCCCCGGTTCAGCCGGCCAACATTATGTTGAATTAGTCTTTTCTTTGTCAGTGAGTGAGGGTGCAAATCGGGCCGGTTCACCAACATGTTTTTAGTCAAATGATTGAACTTGGCCTGGTCCAAATCTGAAGCCTATAAAAAGGGACTTTTTTTTTTTTTTTTTTTTTTTTTTTTTTTCCTAAAAGTTGAAAATATGCATTGAAATTTTGAAACAGTGAAAACTAAAAAGAGTTGATGGCGTATTTGTAATTAGTTCAAATTAAATAGGCACATCCTTTAATTTTTCTTAATTGGGCTTAGTTTGAGTTGGACATAAGCCCATATTTTAGTTTACTATAAGCCCATCCAGCTTAAACTCCCTCAAGTCTGCATGGGCTAAATATGAGCATCTCTGGCCCATCAAAATTTTAAAATCAACCAACCATTCCCGGTTATTCTACTATTTAATTTGAATTAAATTCAATGATTTATCACTTGTCACGTTGCTGTCATTAATTCAGATTTTTGGGATATGTATCCTCTGCTACTCATTGTAATCAGTAAATGGTGTTGGATACTAAACGATGACGTATTGTTAAACTATTTCCTCCTTTTTAACTCATTATTACGGTAACAAAAAAAATCATGACTTGTCAAAATTATAAATAAAAATATTTTAATAATACGTCACCGTTTTAATACCGTTTGCTGGTTTCACCGTTTGGTTAAAATATTTATAATGCTTTACCTTAGGGAAATATGTAGTATATTTATGTATGTGTCTCTGAACATTATCATCATTTCGTTTACAAAAGTTTGGAGATTATCATCACCTTCTTTTATTTGAGTTTCATTTTATTTTATGTATATGAAATTAGAATTTATGGTAATTCATTCACTATTCCTAATTCAACCTGCAATTTTCGTGATGATTAGTGCTCTTATATAAATATTCTCCTGAAGTGAAAAATACCTTTCAAGATCTCTTTTACATCCTCTTGTATAGAGAACGTGACTTGTAACTTTTCTATCGTTATTTAAGCTTTTCTACCATTTGCAGTCACCTCTGGTATAGATAGACCAAAAATGGGGAGCGATTCTACCCTGGATTGGTGAATATGAAATTAGGACTGTTAAATATATTAATAAAGGTATTAAATTTGAGCACATGCTTTTAATATTAATTAGTGATTCGTCCATGTGATGCACAAATTGAATATAATATTACTTTATCGATAAAAAAAATAAACTAAATTTATTTATCAACCTACCTATTAATTTTATTAAATCATTTTCATTATTATTTTTTAAGGCTTAATTGTAAATTAAATCACGAGCTTTTTCGAAATTATATTTTAAACTAAACTTTTGAATCTTGTTGAGAAAAAGTTTTAAGTATACTCTTTTTTGCAATTAAGACTTACAAACAGATCTACTTCTGCCCGAAACTCACGTGACGCCTACGTGGCATTTACCCATTAAAATTTAAATTACATGGCAAAAATCTATAATCTAAATTGCAAATTAAATCACGACGTTTTCTGAAATTGCATTTTAAGCTAAACTTTTGGATCTTATTAAAAATTCAATATTTTTTTTTTTGCGATTAAGAGTTATAAACACATTTGTCTATAAACTAATTCAGCAAACGAATAAAATAAGAATAATCCTTATAAAAATGGTGTTAAATGAAATTGAATAACAACATTCAAAAGTTATTTGGAATTTAAAAATTAAAATTTCAATTTATCCCCCCGTAATTTATTTTATTATGAATCGTTGTCACACTGGTAGACGCGATTTTTTGAATGTTATTATTCAATTTCATTTAATACCATTTTTATAAAGATTATTCTTATTTTATTCGTTTGCAGAATTAGTTATAGACAAATGTGTTTATAACTCTTAATCGGACAAAAAAATAGATTGGAGTTTTTATAACAAGATCCAAAAATTTAGCGTAAAATCCAATTTTAGAAATGACCGTGATTCAAATCAATTAAGATTTTAGACTTTCGTCATGTAATTTATGTTTTTATGAATAAATGTCATGTAGGCGACACTTAAGCTTCTGGCAGGGACAGATCTGCCCGTAAATCTTAATTGCAAGAAAAAGTAAACTTAAAGCTTTTTTTTTCTTAACAAGATTCAAAAGTTCAGTTGAAAATGCAATTTTAAAAAGGATGATTTACGTATAGGTTAAAAAAATCACTATATTTACAAATATGTGCTATGCAGAAAAAAATGTGCTTCTATACAAATATTGTGAACCTATTTGTAAATATAGTGACTTTTTTGAACCTATATGTAAATCACCTTTTAAAAAAGGGTGTGATTTAAATTGCAATTAATTTTTTTAATATGAAAACATTATAATGTACATAAGTGTATTAATATTCAATCAATCATATAATTTTGAATTATGTACTTAAATTCTTGTAATGATCTTATTTTAACGTAATTTATATAATTTAAGTAAAAGTACTCAAATTTTATTTGTATCATTAAAGTCAATAAATAATTAATTTTTAAAATAATAAAATATATATTTAGGATTTAAGTTTTATTTTGCAAGTGTAATATATATATATATATATATATATATAATTGAATATTTTAGAAGGTAAATAATTTGATACAATAGTTTTAAATAACACTAATCTATAAATTGCAAATCTACAAAAATCAAAAGATTAACTCAAAATTAATTGAGTCATCATTAAGATTGCAAATGGTAGTCGCTTATACCTGAGTTGATCGACCTCATTCTGATAAACTTTCTGCTTTTATACCGATAAGAGGCTTAGTCTCGTATGCACCAATTACACCGTGCAACTCAAATCCATTTCTGAAAAGTTACACAAAATACTATTGAAAAGTTATACATATTATTACTGAGAAGTGTATCTTTAATAATTTAACTTTTAAGTAATAATTTGTGTAACTTTTCAATAATAAATTGTGCAATTTTTAAAAAATAAACTTGAATTAAATGGTGTAACTGGTGCACAAGATACTTACCTGTAAAAAAGAAGAAGAAGATACTTATGAATAATGGTACTGTGTATTAACAACTGCGACTCAACAACAAACAATGAAAGCCTATTTTTACCTTATTTTGGGTCAATTGATTGTATGATCTAATATTCTTATACATTGTGCGTGAACATATGGATTTGAAGCTATAAAATTTAAAAATACTTTCAACCGTTTGCCCTAAGAGCGTCTCCAAGCTAACATTGTGCCCAAAACTTATTACCCACACAACCTAATTTCCCTAAGAACGTCTTCAACCGTTTGCGCCATTCTAGCACAGAGTTCGCGCTAGAGTGGCGCAAAATTTGAAATTCATCTCCAATAATTCGCACTACATTCTGCGCTATATATATTTTTCTTAATTTTTAATAAGTTTAATTTATATAATTATAATTTAAACCTAAAAATATTACAATTTAAATTTAAAAGTATTACAAAATATTATATAAATAAAATTATATTAAAAAAAATTAGCGCAGGTGAACAGTACGCGCTAGAATCAGCGCGACACTATTCACAACTCTCATGTGCCGCAGAATTGTAACGCTGCGTTGAAAGTAAAATTTATCTCCACCCTAACACATAGCACATGATTTGAGTTGCTCTAATATTAACTTCTGACATTTTCTCTTACCGTGGCCTTCACATCTAATTTCATTAAGTAAAACCGTCTACAAAAAAGTTGATCTTTTGTGACAATATGAGATACCATACAAAATTAAAAGTTAAAGCTATTTATCATTATTCAAATATACGTACATGTGATTCATGATATTTTGACTTCACATTGGCTGCACTAATTTTATATATATTCCACGTCTTGATTTCACTTTATATATACTATGAGGTTTTGAACTTAGGAGTATTCTCATTTTTTAGTCTAAAATTCAAATTTTAAAATGCGATTAATTTATGAGAAGAGTCAAATAAAATCCATATAGAATTTTGTTGTAACTTAAAATGGGTAGTCAGTTTTTAAATCGAAAAAATATGTGCATAATATAAATTCAATAATTAAGAGTACAAATTTTGCAACAACTTTGACCATGGACATATATATTTAAATCAATATAAAAAGTCCAAGTTTTACATATTCTTCATCATTGTATATATAGTTTAGTGTTTCAGGATTGCGATTGATCCCTAATTCCCGGTCTTGGTATGACTTGAAGAAGCATCAGCATGCATGTTTTTTATTTTTGGGGGCACGCATTTTCCTCGTGCATGTCAATTAACAATTTAAAATATATATGTATTAATTGTCTAGCTCTAATTATATTATAAAAACAGGACTATTATTACCTATATACACAATTGAAAATATATACGTACTACTCCCTTCATCCTCTCATATATTTTGAACATACGAATTAAGATAAGTGTTAAATAATAACTATAATACATATAATATAATAAGAAAAGAAAAAAAAATGTATATAATTATATATATTACAATAAAAAGTAGTTAAAATGAGAATTAAATAATAGATTGTCAATAAAGAGAATGTGAAACTTATATTGAGACATATAAAAAAATGAGCAGTTTATGATATAAAGAGGGAGCTTTAGATTAGGAGTATGTTTTTTGGAATTCGTATCACTGTTATTCATATATACTATTACTGTTATAAAAATACACTTGATATTTTGACAATGATAATATATATGTATAAAAGTGATAGTGAATATACATAACAGTGTTAATTGATAACCTGAATTCACCTTGAACTCGGATTAATACAAGTTTTTATTTTAGATTAGAAGTGTATATACTTATATCAAAAAATTAATGTTTTTTCTCGTAATATTATTTCATTTTTGAGTTAATGTGTGTAACATCATAAGTGATATGATGTTGACTCGTAGTCGTGGTCCTCGAGGACACATAGGATGGAATGGAGATGTTGATGATGAAGAGTCTGATATATAAGCTGATTTTGAAACCAAATTAAGTTTAATTAGAAAATGATCATAATAAGTATTTTTGACTACCGACCAGCTGGACCACGCATTTCATGTGCCTAATAATATTTATTTTTACACACACAAATTAAGGTAAAAATAAAAAAGTATAAGTGATGTGATGGAGAAAAGTGAAAAAGTAATAAAAATAGTGTAAAAAAGATTAAAAATGATAATAAAGAAGTGAATAGTAGTTTTCAAAAAAAGTAAAAAATTAAGTAAATGAACAACATATAGTGGAATGAACGAAAATGACAACATGAACAACTTATAGTGGGACGGGAAAGTATATACTTCATTCTCTAGCACCACTAATTATATTATATATGCTCAATTTTTACTACGATGCTATTTTATAATTTTAGTTTAGTTACCTTAAACAAAGGAAAAAAGAAAAACCTCAATTGATGGAGTCGGATTCCCTCCATTTAATATTTCTTCAATTTTCTTAATTTAGTGTAATTGTCATCATTATCATGGTATATATGCATAATTAATATATATATATATATATATATATATATATATATGTGTGTGTGTGGAACTCATAATAATAGGTAATATTTACACTAAATGAAGGAAATAGAAAAATTATTAAATAGAGGGAATCCAAATCATCAATTGATACCTTGTATGGCTAGATAGTTAAAAGGATCATGGCAGAACCTATCCGTTTAAACCGAAAAAATAAAATAAAATTTAGAATAAACTCTTTCAGATTTATTTGTATTAGAACGTTTTTAATCTGAATCCAAGATTTTATAAGATAGAGTTTTATAGGGTTAGGACCAATCTTATTGAATATGTAACTGAACTGAAGGACTATGATCACATTATATATTTATTGGTATTAGCTTCATAATTGTTTATTTAAATTTGTTTGAAATATATTCTTAATCGACACACACTTAGATGAACGGAGTATAATAAGTCTAGCCGTTGTATTTAGGGGTGGACGGTACGGCTTATCAATTTTTTCGTCGTACCGTTATCGAAACCAGAATTTCGATACCGAAAATAAAATATCATACTGTTGTCATACTAAAAATTTCTTATATTGAATTTTGAGTTACCGAAATTTGATACCGGAAAAGTTATACCGTTGTCATACCGAAATTTCTGTATGACAACGATATACCAAAAATTTTAGAATTTTTGGTATACCGAAAATTTTGATATTTTTGGTATACCGTGATATACCGAAATATTTTCGATATACCAAAATATTTTCAATATTATATTTCCAGTATACCGCGATATACCGCAATATTTCAATAAACCAAAAATATTTCGGTATATCGCAGTATACCGAAATTTCTATGTTTATATACCGTTACCATATCGAAATTTTCAATACGATACCATATTTTACTGAAAAATTCAATAAATTTAATATTTTTAAATACGGTAATTAAGTGTGATATATGGTAAATTTATTTAATAAGGGATGTTTTTAAATTGGTTTATCAAAATAGGGTAAAAAGTGGAATGTTTATGAATATATATAAAGTCAGTCGGTACCCCTGATACCGATTGGTGACGTGGACGTATGTCTATTGACTTAAAGCAATGGCTTCGTGAAACGAGCTCCAGTCAATAATACCGGAACCGACTAGAAAGCTTTCACATGGGTTCTCCTTGGGCAGCGTGGAGTCGAAGCATGGGAGAGTGTTGAATTAGGTATAGGGCAGCTTGTGTCTTTGTTTGAAACTGAACGAGAGTGAGACGGAATGTGAAAATATTTATTGAATATAATCAATGGACTGTTTCAAATTGTATTGTTTAAATTAATATTTATTTTTAATATATCCAACATTATATTATATTTTAATACTATATTTATAATTAATAATATTTTAATAATACTAATATCTTTTTAATCTTGATGACATATTGTCAACAGAAATATTTATATTATATTAATAATTTGGAAAAAAATATTATTAATTCTAAGATAAAAAAAAATATTATGATACATTTAGAATTTTAAATATTCTTCCATAATTATCGGATCCAAATATCTGAGAAATTTTCATATCTATACCTAAAATATTCTTTTTTTTTCTTTACAAAATATTCTTTTTTTTCCTGCATTTCCACATTGATGATGTGGTTTCATTCTAAAGTGTGTATTTTAAAAGTAAATTGTAAACTTTTATTTTATATTAAATTAATACTTCAATTACATTATTTTATTTTATATTAATTACTATATAAACTCGCAAATTTCGTGGTATGAAAAAAAATTATATGTATAATATAAAATATATATATATATATATAATATTTAATTATAAAATAATCAAATTTTATTTAATTTACTTAATTTTTATAGTATCAATTTGATAATCTAAAATTTATCAAAATAATCAAATAAAAATTAATTTAAACCATTTAAGTGGGGAAGATGGGTGGTTAACTCACGTACGTACAAGGATGAAAATATCGCTATTGCAAGTAATATCGCAACCTTAAATTTACGGAAATATTGATGGATATATCGATATCGCATATCGATATCGCAAAAAAAATAAAAAAATAACGGAAATTTTATTAAAATTTTGGAAATTTAATATGAAATTTTAGGGATTATTATAGCATGTTATTATGCACATGTTTCATTTAAGATCACAAAAAATTGACATGTTTAAAGAAAATAAATAGATAATGGACTATATAATCATTGTTTGACATTAATTAATTAATAATATAATGCATAATACAATAAAAGATAATTTGAATCACATGATACAATACATTTAGTACCAAAATGATGACCTATGGGGTTCAAATATAGAAGATGGAATCCCATGTTTGTCCAAAAAATATATAAGCTTCACATTTATTACCATTTTATGAGTTTTTATCTTGAAACTATAAAAAATTATTCTAAAAAACATAAAAAAGTTATATCACCTCATTTCCAAATTGAGCAATACTTAGAGTTTGGATCCAACTTATTAAAAACTTCATGAACAGCTTGAATTAATTTAGCGTCATCCCCAACTCCTTGTCGATATTGGAATAGCGGATTCAAGTAATATGCTGCAAGATCATAAGATTCTGTTAAAGTTTATCATATATATAATTTAAAATACTAAAAAAAAAATTATTTGAAAATTGTATAAAAATATAAAAAAGAGAAAAAATTACGATTTTTTTATATAGTGCGATATATCTGCGATATTTCCCGATTTTCAATTAATTTTGTACTACGACTGAACCGATATCGATATCGATATTTTGCGATATATCCACGATACTTTGTAAAAAATACATTGTACCCCAATATTCATATCGCATACTCAAAATTTGCGATATATCCGCGATATTTCGCGATATTTTCATCCTTGCGTACGTACAATTATGATTTTTTTTTAGTAAGAATTGGTCAATTAAGTAACAGAGTATGATTTGAGTTTTGATATATAAAATCATTTTTAAAAATTTTGAAAATTAAAATTTAAAAATTACTTAAAATAAAAAAGATCATCACCTAGATTTAGTATTATATTCTCTGAAACAGACAACCACATTTATATTCCCTAACATAAACCATAAACATGGTCGACTGTATCACTTTGAAATGAATTTTTTTAACCAAAATACTGTATTTATCTATGATAATGGAATTTACTAATCTGATATTTATGTGGCTAATTATCTATCGAATTTCACCAAACAATAATCTGAATTATGAATTCTTGAGAGAGTTTTTTAAGAGAGAGTAGTGAGAGAAAGTAAGTGTAGTATTATGAGCTTAGAGAGAGAAAATGGGTACAAGTGTCCTATTTATTGGTTTGCATGTTGTGAGGTGGCACTTTAATGGGCTTACTTAGCCTAATGTGCTGACAAATGTCCTTAACACCTGTCCTTACTCACTATTATGTCCTAATTATATTGCTTTGTCCTATTACATCACTATTGATTCTCTACATAGCTATCAGCTCCACTCTGAACTGGGCGAGGTCCCTTGCCTTGTGTTATTCTGGAATGTGGTGATGGTAGTAGGATCAGACCTTGTCTTTTGGTGGTGGGCGAGCTTTAGGCGAGCTTCTTTATAAGTTGGTGAGCTCTTTTGCGAGCTCTCTCTCTCTCTCTCTCTTCCTTGTGTTGGTCAATTGGTCGATTGTTGACACGTCATTATAGCTCCTGGCGAGCTCCCCCACTATTCACGGTGTTGACTGGTCAAGGTTGATGACGTGGCCTTGGACCATGCTGATGAGCTCCTGGCGAGCTTCTCAGCCTTGGTTATTTATTCCAATAATCATTCATTAGTAGTTCGCCTATCATTATCTATACTTATTTATATTACACATGGATTTAAATTTTAAATTAAATTAAATTATTGTGCTTAATTTTTTGTTAGTAGTCAAAACATACCTGAACTACAAATATAAGAGTGTTTATTGTAGAACTCACTCGATGTGGACTCGTTGATCTCCATCAAAGAGGACGGATCGTCGCCGCCGACTTGGTGCTGGTTTCCGAACCTATGTGTTGACTCCACGTTGCCCAAGGAGACTGTCATCTTGTCCCTCCAGTCTGTTCTACCGATTATGTGCGTGTCACGAAGCCGATAATTTAAGTCAAAATAAATATTTACATGTCTCTGATACAGACTGACTTTATATTCATAAACCATTCATTATTTTTTTTTCATTTTCATAAACTAATTGAAAAACATCCATAATTAAATAAATTTACCGTGATATGACGTGCGGGCGTGTGAATGTCAATATGTCATAAATGAAGAATGTCAATTAAGTAGTATGACAAATCATAGTCATGCTGAGAAATCCAGAGATTTTGGACCCATAAGTTGCCTAATATAATATCAAGAGGTATACGACTTTATACTTTAGTTGGACTTTTTTTCTTCTTCAAAGTTATTACTTTAATTATGTAAGATGGCCTCACAAAAAATACTCTAGGATTGCATTGGATATAGCCTTTTGAAATGTAAGTTAATTGAAAATGAATTAATTTAAGAATATGTGAATTTTAAATAATTTGTTAAGTATTTTAAATATTTCTAAATTTGAATTACAGTTAAATTTATACTATCAATTTAAATTTTTATCCAAACAAACAAAATAAATTTAAATTATAAATTTAAAATGCATAACCTCAAATTCTTCCATTTAAATACAGTCTGATATCTTTTAATAAATTTATAGAGATGATGACATTCCATTAATTCGTTATTTCTGACAATTTATATATGTGTTTGTCTTCTGGACTTCTGGTTATTTTTTGATATCATTTCTTTTAATTCAATTGTATCTTTTTTTTTTATAGCTAGTGAGTGATGATTTTGAGTACTCCTTCCGTCCCAACATTTTCTTCATAGGTGGAGTTTCACGCATATTAAGAAAAAGTGAAGTATGTGAGTGTGAAGTTAAATTATAAAATATAAAAAGTATACTTTATTGACTTTTGTGAGTGTGAATTGTTTCTTTTTTTGGGGTGTGAAGAAAGAGTTGGGACATCCATATAAGAAAAGTGTGAAATTTATCTTGGGACAGAGCGAATATAAGATATCATTGTTTTATTAGGTTTAGGCATGGGCTACAGATTAGACATTGAGATTCTGATTTTAACTTTAAATTAAATTGTTGATTTTAAATAAGGTTTTTATTATAAATTAAATTGGAATAGGGTTTCTCTTAAATTTTTTTTATAGTATGAAATTTATATGTCATTTGATTTATTTATTAATATCATCACAAAATATATTCACTGATAACATAATATATTACAGAAATAATCACAAATTGGTACAAAAGTAATACACTATTTTTAAATAGGTACAAAAAATTTGCATAATAGTGTAAACATAAGTTGAATAATATAGTTATTTTTTTTATATTATACATATTTAAAATGGTGCATTACTTTTGTACCAATTTGTGACTGACTCTATTTTATATTGCAATTTCAATTTAAAATCTAATGGTATCAATTTATTGACCTCAATTTTTTATGCAACTGGTGAGATTTTTAATATAACTTTTAAATATTTGTTACTTTAAAACTTATTCATTCCCCTAACCCAATCCAATCATTGCTATAATTACCAATATTAATTAATTAATTCCATTTAAGTATTAGTGGTGTGGCTCACGAGGGCATGTCAACTGCTTTGACTATTGTGATATTAGTGTACGAGTTTTTAAAATGATTTAAATACATAAACACATAAGTTTCCACAAGGGTTCAGTGCAACCCAAACTTTAGATCGGGTCAAACTCGTGGCGAAGTTGACATAAATATAATTTTTTTAATATAATAATTTATTTTTATTAATGTAAATAAAAATAAGTTAGAAGATTATATTTTGTTCAAACATTAACAAAAGTATTGTTTAGAATAGATTTATATATTAAAATAAATATCATCTATGTTGAAAGTGATTGTAATAATCACTACAACAATAAATATAAATGCTTGGGGATTTGCCCTTGAAGGGCCTTTAATCTGAAAATACAATGAAGATGTGAATGAATGCTAAACCGCAGAGAGAGTTATCAAGTCTACATGGACTTTAATGTTATTGATGTTTTATTTTGGGATTAATACTAAAATCGTCCCATAATTTTTTTACTTTTTTTATTTAGTTCTATAATTATGTAATGTTTCAATTTATTTCCATAACTATTTAATATTTCAATTTAGTCACATAATAATTCAAAGCTAACAAAATTAGTCATAAATCGCCGAAAATGACATAAACGGCGTCGTTTTACTCACGTTCCATGTGAGCCAATTCTGCCTGAAAATATAACACGTGACCGGCACGTGAGTAAAATTACGTCGTTTTATGTCATTTTCGGCAACTTGAGACTATTTTGGTTAGATTTGAATTGTTATGGGACTAAATTAAAACATTAAATAGTTATGACACTAAATTGAAACATTATATAGTTATGAGACCAAATCGAACAAATAAAAAAGTTATGGGACGATTTTGGTATTAATCCCGCTTTATTACTAGGCATATATATTGTATTTATAGTATAAGGAATGTAGCTCATCTGGTTCCTATGAACTAGTATTAAATGTTGAGATGACGGTCATGTCCGCAATCATGTTTTGGATGTAGAATGTATGTTCACCATGTAGGTCTGCAATCAATAGGGGTTTGCCACCCCATTCTTAAAATTAGGTGGATTTCTTACCTAATGTGGTAGAAAAAAATACTTCTTTAACCCAAGACCAATAACCCTTGCACCCAAGATGTACTACATTGTATTTTATTCTTCCTTTTTAATACGTTTATTCAACCTCGATCCTGGTGCTTAATTCCTCACTCTAGATTAATTTCATAAATGATCGGTCTCCTTATCGTCCGACCAGTTTGAATATTGTTCGTCATAAGGGTAGAGTGCTCAGACCCTGGCTTGCTCCTCTTCTAAGCAATTGTTGGTCCCAAGACTGGAATTCTGTCTTTTCAAGCTCCTGTGGTCCCTATCCGAGCAAGGTGAGCTAGCTCGTATATCGTGGGGCAAAGCTTGGCGGCTTAATGATCTATGGATTATTTGTCACACAACAAGCTCTTATATTGAATTTAATATAATAATAATTTTAGTATACTAATTAAAAGTGTTTTTTGATATTTTAATTTTTAATGGATGCGAAATATGATTCAATTAACAACACATGAACTACATTTTTATCCATTTCAATACAAGTTTCTTATTTTCTTAATTGGTAAATGTAGCCTAGCTATATATTTTTATTTCTTTTCTGCTATTGTCTCTCTATACCTTTTACATGCACATTTAATATTATATTTTTCTTTTAATTGTGTTTCTAAAAGTTATAAAAAAAATTAATAGGGACGGAAGTATATAGTACTCCCTCCGTCCCAACTTTTTTTTCCACATTTTTTATTTTGGGATGGAACTCTTTTTTATACCTTAAAAAAAAAAAAATTTACACTCACAAAAGTAACTAAATTACACTTTTTATATTTTAGTATTTAACTTTATACTCATATACTCAATTTTTTCTTAAACTGTGTGCAAGTCAATTTATGAAAAAAAATCCTGAATGAAGAGAGTATTATTTTATAATTTAAATATGGAAAAACTAAATGCTATTAGGTTAAATAACTGTAGCTATGTTGATTTTATTTTTTTATAAAAAAAATTGCATAGTCCATTAAAAGTTCATTTAGTTCGAAATTTGCTAGTATATTAGAGTTATGTCTTTACTTTTAGTGAATCAATATTTAAAACCTTGTTCCTTCTTGTAATTAATCAATACTTTAGTTTTGTATGCACCAGGTGTAAGCGTGTAATATAAGTGTATTTTTAAAAAATTATATAAATTATTGTTGAAAATTAATCACACATATTATTACTAAAAAATATATTTTTAAAATACATTTGTCAATAATAAAATGTTTGACTTTTCATTACTCCATCTATCCCCAATATTTGTTCTCACTTCCCATTGTCTGATCCCTCCAAATTTATTCTCATTCTCCTTTTAGAAAATATTATTTTACTATCACACCCTCAAACAATCACTTTATTCTCTAGTGGTCCCTAATGTTATTCCATAATATTTTTATTTTATCTCATTTTCCTTAAAATACGTGTCGATTGATGGAATGAATAGTATTTTATGTAACTTGTAAAAATATACTTAAATTGCACAGTATTGCACGATAGAATTACTCATAGGGTTGCAAACGAATCAAATAATTTTGATTCGATTCGGTATTCATATTCGCATTTTGATATTCGTATTCGGAATTCTATGATTCGAATTCGATTGCAAATATTCGATTCGATTCGATTATTATTCAAATACGAATACAAAATAATGATATTCGATTCGATATTCGTAAATATTCGATTAAATATTTTTTTATAAATATTATAATGATAATAGACTTAATAGTTAGTATAATTATTGCTATTATTATTATTGTTATTATTATTATTTTAAGATTATAGACCATTAGAAATTTATGGCTACTATAATTACTATTATTTTAAGGATATAAGCTCATTAGATAATAATCTAGATATCATATGCACCTATATTTCAAACTCTTACCCGAGGGTTGTAAATGAATCAAATACTTTTGATTCGATTAGGTATTCGTATTCGAATTATGATATTCGTATTCAAATTTTTATGATTCGAATTCGATTCAAATTTTTATGATTCGAATTCAATTCGATTCGATTATTATTCAAATACAAATAATACAAAACTATGATATTCGATTCGTTTGCAACCCTAATTACTCATATCATAATCTATATATAGAGTTGACCCTAATAACAATCAACTTAACATCTCTATTTACAATTTCCAATTCAGTTGAATTATATATTGGACGGTGTGTTAAGAAATTCTTGTTGTGAACATAATTTGCAATTTTTACCTTCTTCATTTCTAATGTCAAAATTCTTTTAGTGTGGACGGCCGCCTCATTATAAGGCACGTACGTGGCAGGTGTTCTGAACAACCACACTAATTTCTTATTCTCAATTCATCTTTTTTCCAAATAAAACAAAATCAAACTTTTACGACTATAGTACACATCACTTTATACTTTAACCATCTATACTGCATACAATATCAGTGCGCTTTCACTGTGTCACCAGTATCACTCTACCCTTACAAAAACCAAGCAAAAACAACTACTATTCCCCAATTGCAAACTCACATACTCATATTTAGTACTCCCTTGTCTCTCTACTAATAATATTATTACATATTTTGGACACTCAGGGATAAAAATAATATACTCCCTCCGTGACAGGGATATTTGCACCCATGGGATGACACAATATTTAAGAAAAATGTATATTTTAAATAAAGTAATGGTATATGGGTAAGTGTGTGAAAAGTTTTGTGAGTGTGCACGTAAATCGATGTTTCCCTTTTAAGTAGTGTGCAAATTAGTTTTGGACAATCCAAAATAGAAAGTATGCAAATTGATTTGGTACGGAGGTAGTATAAATATAGTTATAGTAAAAGAGAAAGAGATAAAAATAGAGTACATATTTTCATTGCATTTTGTCTCTTCTTACCATGCATGTAAATTGTGGAAAATGGTTAGATCTGTATATACATTCTAATTCATTTTTGGATACTCGAACAAAAAATAATTAATTAAATTAATTTTGGCTAATGATTTAATTTACTAGCTCATCATTTTTCTGGCGGTGGCACGGAAGGGGCAGTTTGAGCTCACGAATCCGTTCACAAGATGAAGATACGTTTTCAGATCATGACTCGTGGCAATGTCGGTGCCGTTCAAGTCCGGCGAGTCGCGGCTGCTCAGCCGCAGCTCGCACCCGACGTCGGCGTAGACCCACTGCGTGTCCTCCACCAGTTTCTGAACCCATCCCGATTGGTGTCCGTCATTATTGTCGATGACGAATCCGGGGATTTTTGTGATGAGGTCGTCGGAGTTCACAATGCGCAGGACTTTCGTCCCCTGTTTCTCCAGGTGGCACCGGAAGCTCCAGTTCCCCACCCGAGGACCCGCGAAGGACATCACCGTCACCAGCGGCGAGTTTCCGAAAGTCCTTTTGATGTCGTAGGCGGCGACAGTGGCCAGCGCCGCCCCCAGCGAGTGTCCGGTGAAGGTGAAACTCAGCGGCTCGCCGCCGTACTTTTCCAGGATTCGCCTGATCTGTTCCCTCACTTGCTGCTGTAAACTGGGCCGGTTCCCGGCCCGGGATGTGTACAAACTTAGGAACCCGCTTTCCACCATGGGCCCCGAATCCGAATCACAAACACAGTCCGAATCCGAATCCGAATCCGAGTCAGCCTCGTCGTGTAGAGGGGTTAGCGAGGCTCGGAGATTCTCGAGCCACTCGACGCAGGTGGCAGTGCCACGTAATGCGATTACGACGTCGCGTCGTCCGAGCCTGGCAATCTCTCTCCTGTCGTGGCAAACGGCGACGTATCCGATCCAGCTGGATTGCATGGCCATCCAATTGGGGGCCCACCTCGGTAATTGTATGCCTGACGTGGCAGTGAGGTTCTTGGTGACTCGATATCCCGAGGCTGGGCCGAGCAGCTTCGTTTTGGATAGGCGGCACGTGCCGTAGGAGGGGGACGAGGGGTCGAAGTCGTAGGCCTTGTAGGCGGCCTCCACTAAGTTGCCGTAGCGGATGATCTCGCGGCGGAGGTTGTCGTCGAGGGGGTCGAGCAACCCCTCCCAATTCTTGGACCCTTGGTAGTCCTTCCACCTCTTGCTCAGCTTCGCCGACGACGAGGAGGGCGACGAAGCGGTGAGTTTGAGGTGGTCGGGAGGGGGAGTTCTAATGTCGAGTTTTGTAGGTAAATTGGAATGGGTGGAGACAAGATTTTGGGGGTATGTTGAGGTGCATGGCCGTACGGATTGAGTAGTAGTAGTTGCGGCTATCCTCATTGTGTGCAGTTTATTAATGGACGAATTAAATTATGAGGAATGAGTTGGCCTATATATAAGGGCCAATAAAGTATTGCATATGGTCAATGTGTGAAAAAATCACTAAGTTCATATTGACCATGTACGTGTGATATGATTAAGGGTGAAAGGGACAGTGCTAAAGTCACACTCACACAATCTTTTTTTTAATTAATTCCTTTTTTTTTTTTTTTGCTTTTTTTACATTAATTGATCTGAATCGTACGTAGCTTATATTCCTTTTAGATCCTAATTTTAATTATTTTCCGTGATTTATCGTTTTTCCATAAGATTAAGAAATAGTAATAATAATTAAGTGTAAGGTAACCTAAAATTAGAAGTGTACGTTTAGTTCATTAGTAATAGGTATTGTTGGGAGTAGGTATATTAGTGTGTGTACACATTTATAGGAAGGGAAGAAAATGGCACAACTACTCTTTGTGCTACGGTTGGTAGGGACAAAATATAACCCAAAATTAAACAGAAACTGTTTATTGATACGGAACTTTTTAATTTAAAGGACGTTTGACTAAATATATGTTAAATATCTTATAAATTCTAACAACTTAATTATAAATTATTTTGAAATTTATTTTTAATTAGTTTATAAATTATTGAAGTGTTTGACTAGCAAATATAACTTAATAAGTTCTTTGATAATTTATCATAATTTTTATACTACACAAATTTAATTGCAATATAAAATAAATATTTTATCCTTTTTTTTCATATTGAGGTAGGAGTTGTGGAGTGATGGCGAGTACCAGGTGAGACATGCAAGTGGGTGGAAATTGAGGTGATGAAAAAAAAATATAAATATTCAAATTTATTTTTACAGCTTATAAGATGTAAGGGATTTATTTTAAAATTCTAAAACTACCAAACATCTTATTGTACTACACACTATTAGCTCACACAAACACCTCCTTACTCATACTATATAAGAATTAAAAAATGGTGAGTTAATATGGTGTGATCACAAAATTAAAAAATGATGGCCGAATCATACCATTGATTAAGGCTAGTCATTGTTCTTGAAATTAAATACAATATCTTGAAATCTAATTGGTTGGCATATACAAGAAAATTTCAAGCTATGTTATTATTATGTCCAACAGAAAAATATCATAATCTTATTCAATATATATATATATATACTAATTAATTGCCCAAGTCGGTAGCTACTTCTCCCAACGTGCAACATAGAGCATGAACTCGTGTTTTGCTATATACTACATAGAAGGGCATTGATATTAATTGTTAAGTTTTTGTAAAGTCATTGTAAATTAATTGTACTTAGAACTCCCTCCATCCACGGTTAAATTGTAATTTAGCAACATTAATCCAAAAAGATGTTTTTAGCCATTTTAGAAATTTTGCAAATCTTACTCGTAAATACAAGGGAACTATTTGGAATGGTTGAAAATGGGCATCATTAGTGGTTCCAATCCTTGATTTGGAAAAGATATGGTCTGCAAGTATGTGTGTTGTTTTCACATTCTCTCCGCGTATTGCAATCTATGGCTCACAGTGAAGGATTTACAATTTAAAGCGGGAATAATTTAAATATACTGGAAATGCACCTAATTAGTGGTCTTAATGCTTAAATTTGATACTAAATTTTTTTAAATAAGAGATATTTATGTAAAACATTTATCAAAATGACTAAAAAAAAGAATATTATGATATTACATTCCAAATAGAATTTAGCCAAACAAAAAAAACTAAAAAAAATTCTTCCCTTAAAACTAGAGCTGTTAAACGGGCCGGCCCAGCCCAACCCAACGGGCCACCTCACATTCATGGGCTGGGTCGGGCTGACGCATTTTCAATTGGGCCTGTAAAAAATGAACCAAACCAGCACAGGTCTAGCCCACGGGCTAATGGGCCAGCTATGATCCATTTTTTTTATAAATAATAATTTAAAAAATTATGCTATAATTACTATTTCACTACTATTAACTCATATACTTTCACAATCCACAAACTAACACAAATGTAAAATACAACTAAAACCACAAATTCAAATAGAAATAAAGATCATTACTCATAGTGTCCTAATTTAATAAAAGCAATTCATAGGTTCATTATCCAACGACCAGAAAAAATAATAACATATAAGTTTTAATTTCATAAACGATTGAATGTTTCAAACATCATCAATCATGATATTGGAATACTACTTTGACAAATATATCTCCTCCTCCATCTCTTGTACATCTATATAAACATAAAATATAAAAAAATTAAAACAAAAACAAAAACAGAATGCAAGATACAAATATAATTATGTATTTTTTAATATATTATGTATTTATATTAACCCGGGCCAAATGGGCCAGCCGGCGGCCCGATGGACCAAAATGGCCCGATATTTTTGGACCATTATATTTCCAGTCCAGCCCGGTCCATACATCGGGTAGGCCAGGCCGGGCCCACTGGACCGGGTTGGAACTGTCAGCTCTACTTAAAACAATGCTCAAAGAGTTGAACACAAAATTTTAATAAAATGAGATATACTAATAATATTGTGAATTTTTTTACTATTAAAGTAATTTTTTTGTCTAATGTAAGTCAGTGACATCTATGTAATGAGGTGATAGTTGAGTAATAATAAATTGATTGTTTCTATAAATTGAGTTAACATATATTTTGTGAACGATGAATAAGAATAAATATGACTACTAAACATACTTTTGGTGGGTAGGAGAGTAATATTTATCACAAAAATATCTACGAACACATTTTAATAGTATGAAATTTATACCACAAGATTTATTTAATGATATTATTATTTGCATTCGATGATACCCTACATATTTTATATTGTGATATCAGTAAATATATCTTATATATCAATTAGTATATCTTGTGGTATTAATAAGTAATTTTATAGTATAAATAAGTCAACTTTTAACCAGGGGAGCTAGCTCGATCACCTGGCCATCAGGCTCCTCACTTGAGTGAGTGACATGTGTTCGATTTTTTTTGGGAACGAATTAGGAGGGAGATATAAGGGTGGACTTGGAGATATACATGGGGTATAAGGAGACTTGGTGAACTAACTTCTAACTACTAACAACTAACATTTACCGATAAAAAAAAATAAAAAAAAGTCAACTTTTTAATTACTTTGTTCAAGATTCCTAAAGCCCTCAAATTAATTAAGCTTCATAATTATCATGAATGCAAGAATGTGTGATTAACATGTGCACCCTAGATCGAGTGTCATAAGTTTCTCCTTCATAATATATATTTAATTTCCAAATTAGATTGAATTTTACACAATGTGTGGAAGTTAAATAATGTCCCTGCATTGAAGAGGAATTTAATAATGTCGAAATTTTTGTAAGCGCACGAGCTTGGTTGGAGCTAACTAGGTAAATACATGCCCTTTTGGAGCACTCCCAAAATTACTTTACAAAAAAGATTGCAAATATAAATATGATAAAAATGGTTCATGCAAAATGCATCCCACAAATTCTGCATGTGACTTGACTCTTTCGCAATTTAATATAAGCAATCTATCATTCTCTTTCTATTGTCGACGTCTTATTATTTTTCATATAAGCACAAAATTTCCAACAATAAAATTTATACTATTGCATACATTTATTAAAATTATTACATTTATTTACTGATATCACAGTATAAAATATTAGGGTACCAATGAATGCGGTGTAATTATATCATCAAATAGATCATATATCAATATCAATTTTATATTATATATACTCCCTTCGTCTCGGTATAAGTTGCTCGTTGTTTTTTGACTCACTAATTAAGGTAAAAGTGAAAAAGTATAAGTGATGTTATGGAAAAAGTGAAAAAGTATAAGTGATGTGATTGAGAAAAGTGAAAAAGTAATGAAAATAGTGTAAAAAGTATTGAAAATAATACTCCCTCCATCCCAGAAGACATTACGGTGTCTTTTGCGCACGCGGTTTAAGAAAAAGGTATAATAAGTACATCTTTATGAATATTATATATATGTGTGTTGTGAGAGTAGAGTTTAATAAATGATTTCCACTTTTAGGCATGCAAACTTTTTGTGGGACAAACCAAAATAGAAAGTATGCAATGTCTTTTGGGACGGGGGGAGTAATAAATAAGTGAACAGTAGTTTTTAAAAAAGGAAAAAAAGCAAATGAGCAACATATAGTGGGACTGACAAAATAGCAAAATGAGCAACTTATAGTGGGATGTAGGTAGTAATATATATATATATATATATATGTTAAGTGTAAAAGTTAAGCTGAGTTTGGATACTAAAAACTAATCTGGAATACTGATCCTGATACTGAGGTTGGATCCTGAGACAAGATCCTGAACCTTAAAGAAGCTAACCCTGATCCTGAGCCTGATCGAAGGTTTGATACTGAGCCTGAGTGCACTGATCCTAACACACATTCTGAGTGTTCAGATCCTGAAGGCACTTGTTTACTGAAGGCTTAGTTACCTGAAGGCGCGGTCCTGAGATAGTTTATCCTGAGCTGGAAATACCTACTTCCTGAGTCACTCATACTGAAGTAATGTCCTGAACGGACAGTTATGAATAAAAGAGAGAATGACTAAGGCTATTTCAACCAAGAGATAAAGTCGGTTATTTGGGCAGTTGGAGGAGTAATTCTATTGGAAGACGGAACAGTTACTTTGACGGTTAAAACCATACAATCTCGTTGATGGTTAGGAGCTTAAAGTCGGTAAAGGATTATGGCTATAAATATGTGCATTCAAACCAGAGAATACGATACACTCAACATACAGAGAGACAAGAAGAAGAACAAAAAGGCTTTGTAATATGTAATTCTTATTCATTGATTAGTAAAAGTTAGCAACCTCATCCGTGGACGTAGATCAATTTGATTGAACCACGTAAATTCTCTTTTCTTTGATTTCCTAATTTCTATCATTCGTGTTTTTCGGAGTTCCTTGTAAGTTCTGATTATTGCTCGAAAGGCTTCAACGTCTTATTAAGGTCGATCCGATTATCACAACAATATATATATATATATATATATATATATATTAGGAAACCTACCTTTTTTAATAAAATACTATGTTAATCTTTAATGGAATATAAAGACGCAAAACGTGCATTAATAAAATGAAACACAAGATTAATATATAATAGAGAATATAAGACTTGTTTATGACGAATATTAATGCGTCAAATCCAACCTTAAATATTGATTAATGTTGGCCACGAAAACATAAGGAGAAACCCTAACAGCGCCCATCTTTAGAGACATCTAATTTAAAAAGTTTATAAATTTAGCAAATAAAAGATAGGAACTTTATCTCTTGCACATGAATATATATTATTTTTATAAATAAAGAAAACAGTTGCACGTGAACATTTTGTGGCTTAAGTTTTTCGCACGTGTAGTGCCTACATCTTTCATACTAAAATCTGCACTGTTTGCAATTTGCTAAAGCGTGGTAATTACCTTATAAATTGAATATTTTCGTAATCGATCGGATTTTGCCCACGTTTTCGTATTCCAACTAGGCTGAAATGTCATGTCCAAGATTTCGAAATAATTTGTAACTTATCTGCATTTATATATTTGCATGCATGGAAATTTCTTAAAATGTGTGTCGATTTGATAACATATATATTGAATGTGGTGGTTTATCCATCCATAAACACAATTATCATATGCATAAAAAAGTATCAAAAGTAAGTTAATAGTGTCCAACATTGAAATGTATGATGATTTCAATCAGCAAACAAGTAATGTTAGTTGTTAGAAGTTAGATCATCAAGTCCCCAAATATTCCAAGAATTATATTCAAGCCAACTTTATATCTTCCTAAATTCGTTTTCAGAGGGAATCAAAATCGGATCACTGACTCAAGTGAGAAGCCCGATGGCTAGGTGAGCTAACCGCCTGGTTAACTTTACCTTATTAATATTGATGGTCTACATGTTGTTTTATAATTCTTTCTCCATAAAATCTTGGGTGTACTCAAGTGCGTAGTATGCATTTAGGATTTAAACCCAATTTTAATTTTAATTTTGACTGGCCCAATTTTAAGTATGAACTGGTCAAAATTGACGTTGAAATAAAGATTCAATTTAAGGGTACATGAAATGCACCCAACACACTCTTCTTTCTCACAATCTATAAGCTTTGGGTCTTCTTCATTTCAATCTAATTCTTGTGACAAAGCAACAATTAAACCTTAAAAATGTGTACCATTAACTGAATCTGTGTATTTTCAATTTTGATTAAAATATCAAGCTTTATTAAATGGGGTATTAAAGTGACTATATTTATAAAGACAAAAACTTGTATGAACCCGAGTTCATAGTGAACTCGGGTTCTCAATTGACACTGTTATGTGTATGTATTATCACTGTTATTTATATTCACTATCACTGTTATGCATATACACTATCACTGTTAAAAATTAAATATATTTTTATAACAGTGATAGTAATTATACATAACAGTGATACGAGTTCATGTGAACTCGAGTTCATAAGAGACCTACTCATTTATAAATTAGTTCACAATATTTGCACAGAAATATAATTTTCATTTGCCTAGAAATATTTTTTTTTCTGCACAGAACTAATTTTTTATTTAATATCAATTTTGTGAACTATTTCGTAATTTTCCCTTATTAAATCAATATACGCATCATGTTAATCTATAGGCATCGATCGATGAACAAGTGCCAAGTATAATATTTGAGTATTATATAATATTTTCAAAACGCTGTGTATTATTTGGGTTCAGTACTAGATAATTATATAAGTATGTCGTTGCTTTAAAATTTTGAAAAAGAAAATATTGATATTCTATAGGAAAGAAAATATAGAGCTAAATCAGTTCATATGTAGTTCGTGTTATATTCATACATATATACATATAGACAAACATGCATGCATACATACATACATACACTCTTTGAATTTTAAATATACATTCCAATTAATTTTATATTTGATATTCAATTTTTGTCTAATTACAAATTCGCCTCATTGATAAACATGACTTTCCATTCAATCATCATGTTAAAATAAACACACATTAAAAATAAAGATCAGCTATATATATTTATTTACACACTTCCATCCCTGAAAATTTTACATTTTATTTATTTATTTATCCCACTAAAATTTACATATTTTCAAAATAAAATCAATATTTTTTAAATTTTCACATCACAATCGATCTATGCCATCAAAATATTGCAATATTTCGAGAGACGGAGGTAGTAGTAAATAAAATGCTGTCAAATAAAATATTCCAATAAAAGGTTCAATCACGACGCGCGCGCGGGGGCTTAAAGACTCGGAGACACAGCATATGTAATAGAGCTGATGCAACTGTCTGGGCGTTGGTAATAATGAGACAAGATAGAGAAACTCATTTGACAACCAATTTTAATTTAATTTATTTATTTATTTATTTCAATGTAGTTATATATTTTTCCAACTCATTCATATAATATATACAATAATTGGACGTCGATATCATATTTTAATTCTAGGGATAACTGAGCTGCAGGACTTACTTTGTCTTTTAGTTGGGAATTTGGAATAAATTCGTAGAATTATTTTATATTATTAAGTTGGATATTTTAGTAACATCCATCCAATTGACAATAATGAGGCTCATATTTCTTGAAATGAAATCTATAAGTGGAAAATGGATTTACCATTCTGTATGATGCTTCACATTTTGATATATAATATTAAGAGCGATCAAATCGCAATTTGAAATATATAATATATTTTAATTAATATACTTATATCGCATAATGAAATTAAATTTTATGTAGATGTGCAATACGTCAATTAGTCTTAAACATATATATTAAGATGTATTAATTCATGATCTGTGCATGAAGGATGGAATTTAATTGGTTACATAAATGGGGATCAGTTCTAGAACTCATTTGTTTATAATAAAAGTACGTGAGTTGCAACCCAAACTAGGGGAGGAAATAGATCAGGCTACCCCACGGGGCTTACGGTTTGGTCTACTATAAGTTTATCTTGGCTCGGTCTATTTAACAAATAAGTTACGCTCAAACTTTTTTATAAATCTATTTAGTTATAGGTCAAACCCCGACTTACTAGCAAGCCTTTTATATCTAATAGGTCGGCCTATTTAACATTATATAATATTATATATAAGTATTTTTTAAATGTAACTTTTTATTTTTATTTGTTAAATGATAATATATTCAATTACAATATCAATAATTTTCTTAGTTTTTTAAAATAAATACACATAATTTTTTTAGTTGTTGTTATTTGTGATTTGGTAAAATATTTAGCATTATTATTGGTGTTATTGAGAATTGATAATTTTATAGGTATGCTTTTAAATTTTTCGTAATTAATAGAAATATTTTATAAAAATAATTATTAAATGGCCCAGACTATATACCCCTCTGTACTTATTAAATACACACTCTTTTAATTTACACATTCTATTTTTACTATATTTTTATTGAAAAATTAATTAAATTTCGACAGATATTTACTGAATTAATATTTTCCGATTTTTTCAAACATATATTTCACACATTTTTATTAAAATATAGAATAAATTTGGACAAAAATATATAAAAATAGAATAAATATATTTTGAATGGGGGTATCTAATAATATTGGAGGGGTTATAGTTGGGCCCTTATTAATAAATAAGCCTAAAAAGGCTTTGAAGCCTGACCTGTTTACTAAAAAGGCTTTGAAGCCTGACCTGTTTACTAAAAAGGCTCAGACCGAGCCTACCAAAAAAAACCTACAATAGATAATAGGCTAGACTTTGACCTATAAATTATAAACCAGGTCTAGGCTTTTTCGCAAGAGGTCTGACCTGGTCTGGCCTATTCCCACCCCTACCTTAAACATTCGTCCATAAAAAATAGTTCACGTATCTAAAATGAAAAAATTATAATAATTGTTTTCATTTTTTATACTCATACATTCACTTTTACACATTACAATAAATATTTTTTTATACTAGCTAATACATTCATTTTTACACATTATATATATTTTTTTTAATAATCGTCTCCAATCAAGATAGTCCAATTATTATGAACTGGAGGAGTATTCATTTAGTCAATGCTAATTTTAAGTATTTAATGAGATATTAATTTATAAACATGTCAGCATCAAAATAGAAGATGGATGAGGTATTAATCTCATAAAAGGATGATAGAAATTTATACAATTGAACAATTACTGATATTGAAAAGTATTATGTTTCACACGGGCAGAGAATTCAACCTATGAGTAGGGGTTATTTATAGCAAAATAATAATAGTGATGTAACAACATAAAAATAGTCATTCATCCAACATAAATATATATATTAACAAATTTTATTTTTCATAATTTTTTTTATCGGTAAATATTAGTTGATAGTAGTTAGAAGTTAGTTCACCAAATCCCAAAATACTCCAGGAATTATCTTCAAGTCAACTTTATATTTATCCAATTAACTGATTATGAGTAACATTTGTGCTTGCAATTGGTATGTAACTAATATTTTTCAATGAAAGCAATGAATACTATGCAACGGAAACAATTAATTTACACAAATATATCTACAAATAAATTTCATAGTATGAAAATAATATCATTAATATATTTTCTGATATCATTAAATCAATTGTATTCATGATACCATTGGACTTGTAAATAGTAATCAGTGTAAAACATTTGTATTATCAGTAAATACATTTAATTGTATTTCATACTATGAACAAGTTTTATAGTAGACTCACTCCTAATAATATTGTCTAATAAAGAAACTAATAAAATTTAAAAATATGAATCAATTACATAGAGCAACTTAAGTGTATATATAATAATTTGTATTGGAATTTGGAAGTTTATCTCATTTGTCGTAGTTGCACCATATAATTGGATACATGTATGGGTGAAACATGGTCTTGACTTTAATTAAAAGGTATAAATTAATATATCTAAAATATGACACTAACTTCAATTAAAAAAATAAATAAAATATAACACTAGTTTTAACCGAAATATGATAATTATACGAATCTAAGATTCATATGCTAAGTGCATATGAGGATTGGTGGATCCAGAATTGATCTTTGGTGAGGAGATGTGGGGGGAGAGAATCAAAAATTTCAAATCTAAACAAGAAAAATTATTACTCCCTCCGTCCATGAAATTTTTTCTCATTTCTTTGTGGGCACAGAATTTAATGAAAAGTAGTATTATATTAAAATAATAGATAAAATAAGAGAAAAGTAAGAGTATTGTGGGGCTCAAAATTTTATTGTAAGTGTAGGTTGTTTCCAAATAAGGAAATGAGAAAAAGTTTTGTAGATAGACAAAAAATAAAAGTGGAAAATAATTTGGTGTACACTGTACAGAGGGAGTACTTACAAATTATTTTAATTACATACACATTAATGTGCACAGAGATACAATTTTTTAATGAAGAGGAACTCTATTTTTTGCCAATGATATTGCCTTTGATTTGGAGAAATGAAGAGAAACTGTATACAGAGGAGTGTGGTCTATTGAATGTTTATTTTTACACTTAACAAATGTATTTCCGAAGTCCTTTGCTTCTTCTTTTACTAAGGGGTGTATGGAAGAGTATATAAATTTCTTATAAATTGCTATAGCTTAGTTTGAAGGAAAAAAAATTATGTCAAAATAAACTAATTGAAGCTCATAAGATCTACCATGTGGGTTAGCTCACTTGACCACTGGAATTCTCACTTGATCGAGTGACCGGGTCGAGTTCGATTCCCTATGGGAACAAATTAGGATGGAGATATTCTCAGAGTGTTTGGAGACTTGTTATCCTAACTACTAACCAGGTGGTTGTATGTATATAACTAGGTGGGTTAGTTCACCTGACCACTGGAATCCTCACTTGAGCGAGTGACCGACCCGAATTCGCTTCATTCTTCAAACACATTTTTTCTTCCTTTGACTATGCATGGGACGCAAAAAAAAAAATTTAATTAATTAATTGATCTTGATAGGGGAATTCGTCCCTCGAAATCACTATCTGGTAATGCATATTTAATGAATTTTATTCTGATGCATATGCAATAAATTATACACGGGCAGTATGTAAAATGCATGCTCAATTCGAATATATAAAATCAAAATATCTTCCACAAAATCGCCCATTCCGGTTTATATTTCACGATGAGTCACATATATATTACTAACTTTAACTAACCACATAAATAAATAATAATAAACAAAATAAAATTTAAAAAAAATTGAAGAGAAATTGTGTTTTCGACTTCACGAAACTGCAATCTGCACAGCATTGCTAGATACATGTAATTGGCACTCACCAAAATAGTAAATACACTGCCATTAAAAATATTCGATATTTTATTTCGAATTTTTTTACAGGTTTTTTATTATTCTTTTGAATATTTTTTAAATTTTTACTATGTTCAAAAATATAAAAAATTATCAAATAAAAAATAATATATTCAGCCGAATAGAATAATATATTGCTCAAGGAGACTTAGTGTCAATACCCTGACTTGTTAATGCGTTTTGACTTTTGAGAGTGTTCCCCTTGAAAATTGTGTACTCTAGGCCTAGGCAATGGGCCAAGCTGACTTAAATGTGGGCACATAAGCCTTATAAAATAGCCCACACAATAGCCATTTTGAGAAATACACTATCTTTAATATGTTCAATTTTTTATTTTTATTTTTATAAATTTTTGAATAAATTTTCATTTTTACATTAGATTCAAAAAAAAATCAAAAAAATAAAAAAAAATTGAAAAATATTACCGAACAAAGGGTAGTGTATTTCCCAAAAAGATAGTGTATTCTGCCGGCTAGTGTATTTACCAAAAAGGCTAGTGCGAATAACCTAGGCCTATAAAAAATGGGCTGCAACTTTTTCAATATGTGGCCCATTTCAATCGCAACGCCAACACTTATGACTAGGGATGTAAATAAGTTAAGTCGTTCGTAAATTATTCGGGTCTCGGCTTGAAAAATATTCGTTTGAGTTTGTTTATTAAATTTCACGAGTCAAGCTCGACCTCGAATTCGAGCTCTATTATTTTATCGAGTCGAGCTCGAGCTTTATGGTATTTGGCTCGAAAGCTCGCGAATAGGCTCGAACTGTTCAAACGAGCTTTTTTCGAGCCAAACTCGAACTATGTAAACGAGCTTTTTCGAGCCAAACTCAAACTATGAAAATTAACTTTTTTATTGAGCCGATCTCAAATTATGCAAACGAACTTTTTTTCAAATCGAGCTCGGGCTAACTCGTTTATTTAGTTAACGAATATTTCACGAGCCAAGCTCGAGCTATTCGCAAGCTTAAAATTTTACACACGAGCTGAGCTCGAGCTTGATAGTATTCGGCTCGGCTCTGCTCGTTTACATCCCTACTTGTGACGTTCAGAGCCATGAAATTTATTTTTAGTATAAAATTTATATTATTATATTTATTGATCGATTTTATAACATTTATGCAATGATATAATTAGACATATAAGTAAATACCAATGAGTAACATGTTACAGATATTAGTCCAATAAGAGCAATGTTGTACTGTGATATATTTTAATACTATCAACAAATTTCACAGGGGGGTTGACTCATTTTATGTTCACTCTCTAATGAAACTTGAGGATAGTATAAAATTTATATCATTATTCATTCAATAAAATAATTATTTAGTAATATCATTATACTTATAAATTAATTTCATAGCATAAAATGCTATAAATATTAGTTCATAAGCAATAATATCACCGAATGAATGATATCAATTTCTAACTATGATAGATTTCACATGAAGGTGGCCCACAAAATCCTCTGCGTTTTCTTTACGTAAATTTTTTAGTCAATTTGTAAAAAGGAAAACTTAAAATGAGGCATGTGAATACCTTTTTTTTTTTTAAATCTATAAATGTAATAGTTAGAAGTTAGTTCACCAAGTCTTCATACACTCATATCTCCAAGTCAACCTTACATCTTCCTCCTATTCGTTCCCAAAAGAAATCGAACCCGGGTCACTCACTCAAGTGCCAATTAGAACTTTATTCAATATTACATTTCTGATCCACCACTATAGTGATAGTATACTGGTAAAGTATCGATGAAACTGCAGAGAGATCATCTCTATTTCGAAGCTAAAATCGATAAGCGTGATGGGAAAAGTATCACGGACTCAAATAAACAATCATTTCTGAGGTATAAATTTGATATGATAATAGTGTTTAGCCAAAAAAAATAGGGGCAAAAATCATGTATTTCATTTTTGTGAATTATTGTCTTTCCTAATCCAATGCCTTCCTTGCTTACCTGAATTTTGTGTCCTGTGTTTCCTCATGTTGGAATTGTTGTGCTTCCTCAGGCTCGGGCTAGGGGAAGGGTTTGGGCCGGGCCTGTTGAAGGAACTCCCTGGATTGGTATCAACTCTCCCCGCTCCATTTTTGTTTTCTGATTCGCTGGAAATGCCGTCAGGCTCTGTTGGGGGTAAGCTAGCTGACTGTTGAAGAAACATACCGGGCAATAACACCTCACTTTTTCGGGGCTCAATCAAACCACTATTTTCTTGCTGGATTTTTAGTATGGCCTCAAATTTTTCTCTCCTCATTTTTTCATAATCGGATTGAAGGGCATCTCTATCAATCTCAATCCCATTGGAGTCCTGTAATCAACGCATATAAATAATCTATTCAAAAGAAAAATATAACATGCATAAATAACAAGCGACTATTGTTTACATAAAAGCTCAGAGAGTAGTAATAAGGGCCTTAATTACCATATTGCCACCAGTTTCAACCAAGTCAAGTACATGTTCAATATCCTTGGCAAGAAATACTTTACGACACACAGGACACGTCCCAGCGCTTTCTTTCATCATTTTGTCCATACCTTTGCCAGAGAACAATTGTGCAATAACTTTAAGATACGAACAACTAAAGCAAACTCAATATACATAGTTATCGCAGACCCAAGGCAAAGGGCGCACATTCATTTTCTAGTATAGAAATGTGGGGCATCATGAGAAGCATGGTTACCTACATTTCTTACGGCTTCTTTTGTCTGACTAGCTCAATTTAGCCAGTGGAACATGGTATGTACAAAGTCAAGGTTTTGCATACAAGAACTAAATAGATGATAGAGAACAAGAGGTAGACTGTACATATACAGAAAAGAAAAGGAAAACTGGGGTTGTGGTGGGGGAAGTAAAAGTACTGATGGAAGCAGACACAACAAGAAAAGTCAACAAAGTCGCTCAATTTTTAATAATTTGAATGTTTAGCAAATGGTGAAATATGTACTGAGTTTTATGTCCCCTGCTGGTGTAGAACTGCTTTACTCAGCCCTAAGAGATTTTCAACTTACACGCCTACTTTCAGTAAGACACTTATGAATTATGATTCTAGAACTAAAGCACCAACGTGGTTTTTCACATGAAGAAACAGATGTCAGTTAAACAGATAATTCTGCTTCAATCAGTATTAACATGTTTGGTATCATATTGGAGTGACTGTTAAAATTGCATTGTGATCTAGTCATCCAAAATAAATTTACTGAAAGAATTCTATAATAATGAAGATAATAGCAAAGGCAAATGTTATGACGTATTACCAAGCAAATCAAATAATCTAAATAAAAAATAGCAGTGACAGATATTGATCCAAATTGCCAATACCAATAAGAAAGAACATTGTCTAATCACCTAAGAAAAAAAAAGATGATGATGATGATGATTAACAAAACATTCTACATGAAAAAGAATGACTAAATTACCATTTAAACTAGAGCATAAGTAAAACAGATCTAGTCTCTGTTGCTTACACACTAACCTTGTTGATCTTGCCTACTCCTAGGACGAGCTGAAGATGATGAACTCGAACTCTCCTTCTCACTTTCCTCGTGGATCCAATTCCACCACCTGATGATGCACTCACTGCAACAGTTGGGGGGAGGGAGGGAGTACATTCAGTGTCTTGTTTCCTGTGAGATTTGAAGAATCCAAAATTCAAGAGGACAAAGAGCATCAAACATACTTACCAATGAAAGCAATGGAAACACGACATTAACTTCATAAACGGTGATGAATTGCTACAGGAATCTTCATCGAGTAAAGGATATAAACATAATGGGCAGTCACCATCAGGGTGATTCATACTAGAAAGCTTCTCCACTGCTTCCTGAAGTATCATGCACTATTAATATCTTAAATTATCTTGATGGGAATTACACCCAATGTATAACCACCCCACTGGATGCACTAATTGGTAAAGAGTACAAGGTTCACAATCAAACGCAAATTAGAGCATGGACACTAGTATTGCATTTTTTTAGTGCACCAGGACACTGATCAAAAATCAACCCATCACATGTGGCTGATGTAAGCATGTTTATTACTACCTCACAAAGTGCCACTAGCATTAAACACGAGGTAAGTTCAAAAGCTTTGCGACAGATGCTATCTATAAGATGTATCTGCCTCTTCTCATCAAGACCCTTGGAATCAATAACTCGTATCTCTGGTGGCTCTTCAGGGTACTGCAACAGTAAATAGTTAACAATGAGGATGATTAGATTATACACTCGTCTATGTATGATTAACTTTTTTGTAATACAGGACTCATAAACGCCAAGATTGGAAAGAAAAAGTGAAACACAACCACACTGATCATCACGAGAATGATGTGTAATATGGTCAAGTGAAGTAAAATATGAGCAATAAATTTCAGAAATTTGGTTGCCTTTTTAGCAAGTATTGACTAATTGTCCAACCAGTTGCCATGCTGCCAAGTTTTATGTTTAAATTGATAATGTTAGGAGAGACTATATGTAACATGAATAATCACCTGAAAACCAGCACGAATCCCAATAGTGGCTTCCACAAACTGCAGATAAACATTATCGGTATTACTTGCTCAAAAAGAAGTATTCCATACATCTGCAGACTAGTAAGAGGCCTAACTGAAATAACAAAACAAAGAGAAAATGCAATGCCTGTTGTGTGGTGCTTAAGTATGTATGCAGTGTACACCATTATATAACATCTGCAGCGTTATCGATCATAAGGCATGACGTTTGCCGTTTGGGATAATTATTGTTCAAGAAGGAAAGACACTAGGCTGCAACGTTTATATCAATGAGAGGGATACCATAGACCATGAAGACATTTACTCAATCTTGAGTACAGAATATAGAGAACAAATTTATCATGCCCTGATTCCATCATTTTTCATAAAGAGTTCACCCTCTAATGATCTTCCCAATACAAAAACTTAAAGTTCACTTTAGATAGAAACACAGTCCCCTCTCAGAAACTTATGTATTCAAACTCAATCAAAACAATATATGGATTGGGAATATATTCAAGATCATAAAAATCTTCCAGCGAAAGAAAAAAACTTAAGACAAGTCCATCATTAGAAGAAGAAAAGTGGGTTCAAGAGCAAATAGTTTCATCATCTTTAATGCTCTCCGAAACGAACAATCGTTCAACCTAAGATCAAGAATTGTTATACCTGTTGAGAGGTGACATCGGCGGTGCGGGGCATAAGATGAAGGTGGAGATGGGGAGGGTAGGGTTCGACGACCTTGCAATCGTCACCATACACCGCCTGGACTGCCTCCAATTCAGCCATCACTTCTTCTTCTGCCATCTGCGGCGGCGGGGTAAAATTGAGGGCTTATTGGAAGGATTGCCGACTGCCACAAGCCTAAGCAATCGGACAACTGGTAGGTTCGAATCAAATCTACAAGAATTGTATGGTTTATGAACCGCCTTTCATTTTACCAACATTACAAATTATTGATTCAAGAAATCCGCAAGGTCGGTCTTGAAAGCTTGCAGCTACTTCTTCTCCAATTCACAAAATCTGTCTGATACTATCTTCATTATACAACTAGCAGGCTTTACAAACTTACCATAACAATTTCCAGATCTAAAAAAATTTATAAATGGGAAAAGATACAGATTGGATCTGAATTTTTGTCTCAAATACAAATTGGACCCTAAACTATTTTTTGAAATAAATATGTCCTTCAACTTTGAAAAAATATACGAATTGGACCTTGAACTTTTGTCTCAAATATAAATTGGACCCTAAACTATTTTTGGAAACAAATATTTCCTTCAACTTCGAGAAAATGTACAAATTGGACCCTTGACTTTTGTCTCAAGTACAAATCTGACCATAAACTATTTTTTGAAATAAAAATAAAATATTACAAATAAAATAGTAATTGAAAAACTAAAAAATTTAATTAAAAATTAGATAAATATTTAAATAATTAAAAAAATTAAAAATCAAATTTTATAAAAATTAGATCAATATTTATATAATTAAATTAAAGAAATCATAAAATGAATAAAATAAAAAATTTATTAAAATAAATCAACTAAATCTTTAAATAGTAGTAAAATAAAATTCAACTAAATTTTTAAAGTTTAAACTAAGAAAGTAATTTAAAAAATTATAATTTTAATTCAAGATAAATAAAATTAAAATATAATTAACTTTTAATTTAATTGTTTTTGAAATATAATTGTTTTTATAAAAAAAATTCAAGTTTAGCCTATTTTTTAAAGATTTTTTTAATTTGATATTTTTTGAAGATTTTGTTGATTTTTTTATATATTTTTAAATTTTTATTTTACTTGATTTATTTAATTTTTTCAGATTTTTGTTAGGTTTAAATGATTTTATTAAAATACTACTTAATTTAATTATTTTGAAGATTCATTTTATTTTCTCTTTTTTTCAGATTTTTATTTTTTTATTGAATTTTAAATTTTAATGTATAATTTAAATAATTTAATTTTTTTTATTTATGAAGTTTTTTATTTTTTAAAAATAATATTTTAATTTATATCTATGACAGAAGTTTAGGATCATATTTGTACATTTTTCCAAAGTTGAAGAGTATATTTGTTTCAAAAAATAGTTTAGGGTCCAATTTGTATCTGAGACAAAAGTCCAGGGTCCAATTTGTACATTTTCTTGAAATTGAAGGGCATATTTGTTTCAAAAAATAATTTATGGTCCAATTTATACATGAGACAAAAGTTCAGGGTCCAATTTGTACCTTTTTCCCATTATAAATTATATTTTCATAATATTTAGGGATTATAGTTTTATAAGTTGAATAACTTGATACCAATTTGATTTTGATCCTAATTAATTGTTCATTTTGATTTTGATCCTATAAATTTAAATATATTTAGAAATTGATCATATTACTTGTAATAACAGGTTGCTAAACAGGTCATGCCTATGTGGAACTTTTATTTCATTTTATATTTTTCATAATATATGGCATTAATTATTTTTAAGATTAAATATATAGATGATTATAGAATTTTTTTAAAAAAAAAAACATGTTCCTTTTTCCTCTGTTCATCCTCTTCTTTCTCACTCCCCTAAGTTAAGTTCTTCATCTTTCATATACATTCAACTAATTATTTTTATTCTTAAGAATCAATCCCCAATAATCAAACTCATCCCCTCAAAACTATCCAAGAACAAATATAAATAAATCATCCCAGGACATTGTTTAATTTTAAACCATCTAATTTTGAAGAATAGTTGCTCAAACAAAAAGGAAAAAATAGACTCATTTTCATCTTAGTTCAATATTAGAAATCGAGTCAAAATTTAAAAAATTGTCATCTTCATCACAGCTCATATGAATCTTTATAAGAAATAGCACGCTTCTTCTTTTTCCTTTTCTCCTTTGGATATGAATGCTCGAATTTCACACATTAACACAACTGATATTTAAATTCATACCGCTCAATATATGTGTGCCACCATGGTCCGAGTGTCAGTTTCACTTTGCTTTAGATTTGTCCGTCACTGTCAAGAGCGCTAAATCCAAATTTAACTAAATATTTTTCTATAGCTTATTTGTATTATATTTCTTTTATTTGAAATTAGTATTTTTTATAAATTTCAAATTTTTTAATATAAATAGTAAATTTCTAAAAATAATTCTTGATTAATATTTATATTATTTTATTTATATATTTAAATTATTATAAAAACACATATTGTCAGTTTAACATTTAAAACCTGACCTAATTTGAAAATATTCTGAATTTTTTTAACAATTTTTTCTAATTTGAATTTTGAAAATAATTATATGGAATTATTTAAAAAAATATTGACACTTAGACATTAAGACTCAATCATCAATGCTATTAGTAATAAAAAGTCAAACAAAGAACTACATAATCACCGGTTGTGCAACCTGCTAATACAGGTAATAGGACCAATTTCAAAATATTTTTAAATTTATAGGACCAAAATCAAAATGAGCAATTGATTTGGAGCAAAATCAAATTGGTGTCAAGTTATTGGACTTATAAAACTATAATCCCTAATATTTAAATATTTATACAAAAACAAATATTTGTGGGTATTTGAATATATATCTTATATTTAAATTTTATATTTAATTTTAATTTTTTAAAAACATATAATTACACGTCGTACTGTGTGGTGTTTTGACAATTTGAGATATTACTGATTCGTTCTTCAGATATTACTTAGACCGGTTGTTTGGTATTACTGACTTATTATTCGGATATTACTAAGTTGTTCTTTGAATATTACTTAAACTTTTTTTTTTGTATTACTCAGGGGCCCCTTGGTTGGGGGTAATGAGGGTGGGGGAATTGGAAAGAATGAAGATTAAGGAGAATTCATTCTCAATAGTAGTGTTTGGTATTATTTATTGTACACAAATAAAATCATAAAAATAGATTTAAAAAATGATGATCACTAACTCCATAGTGATTACCCCTAAATGATACCAATTATCATTATTATTTTAAAAGAATGACAAGCGCCCCCTTAGACTTGTTCCTATTGTATTACTAAATTATGCATCGCATAATATTTGTTTTTGTAGTATTACTAATTCATTCTTGGTATGAATATTAAAGTCATTTTACTTGCCACTACTTAATTTCTTTAAAAATTAATTATAAGTGTTTTATGTACTTAAATATATTTTTACATGT
>JAPKLY010000003.1:1971650-2016907 GCA_026898435.1 Prunella vulgaris
ACATGTATTTGGATATTTAGATGTGTGTTTATATGAGTGTTATTATTATAATGCTTGCTACTAATTTTTTAATTAGCACACTTATAGTTAAATTTTGATTAGAAATTTACAAATAATATTGTTTGTTAGATTTGATTTATATCCTTTCGATGTTGCATCTTGGACAAACATTTTAAAGCACTATAAATTCGTTTAGAAGCTTATAATCAAGAAATATTATTTATTTTCTTTGATATAAACTGACATGTCTTGGGGTATTAGTAAGTTGTTATGAGATATTAATGAGTTAGTTTTTAAAAAAAAGGTATCCTGAGCAATTGCAATAATCAGGTTCATTAATATTCCTGGTATAGTAGATGCTATCACACATACAGTCATACTCAATTCGATGGAATTGTTTGATCTTATAGGAGATCTTCTATAATTTCGCACGTGAGGGGTGATTTCTTGGTTTCGTCCAGTCATTAATAACTTGATTATTTTTAGATAATAGTAGATAGAAACAACGCTTGTAAGGAGTCCTTCAAATAAACCCCAGTTTAGTGCCTCTTCTCTGCCAATAATGCTTAAGCCCTCAACCCGTTCTAAAAAAACAGGGTTCCGTGTAATACGCTTTTGATATTCGCAACCTCGGTTAAATAATAATCGCAAAAATCCAAACATTTAACGTGTGGGATTACTGCCAATGAGTGTCTGTGCAAAGGACTCTAATCGTAGATGTTGAGGATGATGTGCGCAAGAGATGTGGCGGCATCGAAACATCCATGCTAGAGCTAGGGCTTAGGCGGGTCTGAAATAAAAACAATAAGGGCTAGTGCCCGGCCAGATAGTGGAAATACTATTCCTGTTCTCGAAATCAAATAGGCCGGGGAGCTCCTCTCCCGCCACCGAAGCCACAAAGAACTATCTAAATTGATTCGTTTCTGCCTATGAGCCCCAATTGCATCATAGGAATTAGAAAAAAAGGGACGTGTAGGTGGATCGACTCATCAAGTTCCCATTAAAATAGGATCCACACAAGGAAAAACACTTGTCATTCGTTGGTTATTAGTGGCATCCCGAAAATATCCGGGTGGTGTTTCCAATGGTAGACGGGTGAGTAACGCGTAAGAACCTGTCCTTGGGAGGAAAACAATAGCTGAAAACGGTTGCTAATAGTAATACCCCGTAGGTTGAGGAGCAAAAGGAGGGTTGAAGGGAGATAGTGCATCAAGTTGTTCGCGAGGGCCAATTTGATCCTCTTCCCCAGGGATCTCCGATAGGGATGGCAATGGGACGAGTTTTAACCCGGACCCGCCTCGAACCCGTCCCGTATGGACCGGGTAAAAACCCGGTCAAACGGGTCGCATGAAGGGTTTGGACCCGTTTGACCTAAAACCCACCGGGTCTGGGACGGGTCCTGGTATTAGGTGGATCTGCCCCGAACCCGCCCCGCATATAATATATATATATATATTAAATATATATAATTAAATGAATATATAATATTATATATGTATAATAAAATATATGAAAATTAGGCTATTAATTAATATATTTAATAAAATATTATATTAGATATGCTCATAAAGTCACGACAAAAGTTGTACAAGGGTTCATTAATTGATTTTATCATTTTAATTTTCATTGAACAATATATGTATGATTTTAAATATTTAGATTTAATATATTGAAACTTGAAATGGACTATTTCGTGTATTTATTGCCGTTTAAACCATTCAAATACATATTGATTTTATATTTAAAGTTTGAGATATTTTTTGTAATGCATTTGATATGTATAATAAAAATAGACGGGTATGCGGGTCGGGGCGGGTAAAGCCCGTTGGGTTCACGTGGCGGGGTGGGGCGGGTCCAACTCTAAATTAAGGTGGGGTGGGTCCCGGGTATGATTTTAAATATTTAGATTTAATATGTTGAAACTTGAAATTGACTATTTCGTGTATTTATTATTGTTTGAATCATTTGAATACATATTGATATTATATTTAAAACTAAGATATTTTTTGTAATGTATTTGATATGTATAATAAAAATAGACGGGTATGTGGGTCGGGGCGGGTAAAACCCGCTGGGTTTACGGGGCGGGGCTGGACGGGTCCCGGGTCCAAAAAATTCCTACCAGGGCAGGTCTGGGACGGGTTTGCTCATCCCATACTCACTATGTTGCCATCCCTAATCTCCGATGAGGGACCTCTCCTTTATTTATTATTGACTTGATAGGAATTCTCTTGTTAAGACCCTATGAATCGAATAAAACCTTAGATTCATACTAGAACCATGATGATTCACTAAAAAATCATAAGCTAACCCAAGGATTCCGTAAGACTGATTTATTCTTCGGTTTTTAGTAAGTTATTTTTCAAATTATTCTTGACTTATTCTTGGAGGTATTAATGATTTGTTCTTCAAGTATTAATGAAATGTTCTGTGATATTGCAATATCTTTTTATGAATTCTACTTCTTAATGTTAATTAATTTATATATAAATTTACATGAATTTATGTCATTGCTATTCTGATTTATGGATTATTAGGATCCATTTGGTAGGTCTAATAGGATAATGAGTCAAGACAGGCCTCAAGAAAAGATATAAAGTGCTTGTGTTTAAAATAAAATTTTATTGGTGTTTAGTAGCATAATTTTACATTTGTTTGATAAAATAAAATTGACCGTAGATATTTTTTTTATGTGTGTTTGGCAAACAAGATTATTCTCGTAAATAAATTAGGAATAGGTATACACAATTGTGTGTATATATACAGAATTGCAGAGAGAAGAAAGAAGACCACCATTTTTACTCCGACATTGCAGTATGTTGCCACCACCATCTTCACCTTTCCTCCTCACCTCCGCCACTATTATCTCCACTCAAGCCATGGAGAAATTCTGAAGCCCAATAAATTGCATTCGATTCGCCCAAAATTTTCCCTCATTCGCCTCCAATTTCGGCCGTGTGCCAATCTCGTTGCCGGTACGTTCAAATTTAATGTAACATGAATAAATTTCACATGAGAACTTTCAAATTTAATAATCAAAATACTTCATTGCAAGATTATTTATAAATAAAATAAAAATTGTGATTTATTTATAAATAAAGAATAAAATAATAGATGTTCATTCATACTTGTTAATCACCCCCTCCCCTTACAATCATGTTTTCTGCCGTGCACAATAGTTTTCAATCATTTCAATTAATAGTTAAAATGACAAAATAACAATAATAATAATAATAATAATAATAATAATAATAATAATAATAAATAACCAATCAAAAATGCAAAATTTGGAGACTCAAACTCAATGATTAAATAAAACAAATTCAACACTAATTTTTACAAACTTGTATTGTATAAGTGAATGAAAAGAGTATATAGAAAACACTAAACAATATTGCATAGAATTTATGATATAGATACACTATATAGAAAATCCTAAACAATATTGCATATAATTTCTGAAACTCCATATTCTTCCTTCATGAGAAAATCGTTTTACTTAATTTATAGTAGAAATAATTTTTCCACGGCTATGATCTATACAAGCCAATTTACGGAAATATTCAGTTTTACATAATTCATAAATCTAACAACTTTTATAAACTATATATAACAGCAGTAATATCCATTTTATTTGATAATTTGTCATGTTAACGATACTTGCATAGAATTATTTGAGATATAAAAAATATAATATAATAAAAAACATCTAATAAAGAATAACTTTATTTAAAAGAAAGAGTAAAAATACAAAATATATGAGACTTAGTCAACTTAAACTTAAAAAATAATTAAATTAAAACAAATCATAAATCAATTAAAAATATGTGAAAATATCATGGATCGCCTAGGCGCTTGAAGGTCCTCGGCCGCAGACGCCAATGTCAAATCGCCGAGAAAAATCTGCAAACAGATTTGATACTGCCGAGACCGCCTAGGCAGCCGTCGAGCCGTTTAGGCACTGCCTAGATGACCATTACTCTTCTTTTATTAATTTTTATTTTAACTTAAAAGTTAGAACTAAAATTTAAATATAAAAACTAATTTACTAAATTACTAAAAAAATGAAAGTTTAATTGAACTATTTCATAATTTATCCGTTTAATGTCGTATTATGATAGTTTTTAACATTTTGTTGACTTTTTATATTTTTTTGATAGTTATTAATTATGTTTTAAATTAATAATTTATCTATAATATATATTTTTTATTAATATATATTTAGAAAAAAATTAATATTAATAAAAAATAAAACATTGGCACCGCTAAGACGGCACCTAGACACCGCTTAGGCGGTCTTGGCGTTTGACGGTACTCGATCGCCCGCCAACCATTTGCACCCTTGAAAAATATCAACTCAAGAAATTAAAAACTAACTAAATTAAAATTATAATAAATTTTAACTTTTACGTAGCTTTAATAAATTTTGAATATTTATCTAAATAGTTTTCAATTTAACTATTTTTAAACATTTATTTCTTTTTTTTTTCAAATATTTTATTAAGATCATCTGATTTTTCAAAAAATTTCTTTTTTATTTTAATATTTTTAATATTTATTATTCTTAGAATATCTTTAAGATTTTATTTAAAATTAAATAATTTTTAAACTTTTTCAGAGATTTAGATCTTCTTTTGTAATGTTTTATATGTTAATTTTCTCAAATTTTTCATAATAATATGTTAAGATTTATTTAATTTGGAAAATATTATATTTTTATGTTTAACATAAAAAAGTTGATAAATTTATTAGATCGTCAAAATTTGTTGACGAACTTGAAATTTATTATACATAAAAGACTAGTTTTAAAATTAAAAATTAAAATAATAATTTTAACTTATATTTTTGTAAGGTAACTTAATAATTTTATATATATATATATATATATATTTCTATTTAAAAACACAGAGTGAGTTTAGAGGTTTTTGAATTTTGTACTGTAACACTATTATTATAAACAATTCTCATTTCTGGTGGATGATAATATCATTTTACACAAATATACTTAAATTAAATATTTAAATATACTAAAATATTATGTAAATAAGTATTCACTAATACTTATTTTATTTATTTATTATATAATGTTTGTTAAAGTTTGGTAAACATATTACAAAATTTTCCATTAAAATTATAGAATTGGGAAATATATTAAAAAATGGAGATAATTCCAATTTTTCGCATATATAAGGGAAAGAGGATGTTACAGCACACACGAGCTCAGCAGATAAACCTCACTCCTTCTATCTACTGTTTATTGCGGCTAGGGTTTGGTGAAATTCTCCCCTCACTCTTACGGCGGCTTGCCTTTCTATCATTTGTAGATCTGTTGATTCGATACATCCAATAATGAACAATCACTTTGATTAAGTATTCGTTTGTTGATAATCTGAATACTTTGATTTTGGTTTTTGTGGGGGAAGAATGTCGACTTTGAATCCGTTCGACTTGTTGGGAGACGATGATGCTGAGGATCCATCGCTGATTATTGCTGCCCAAAAGGTTGAGCCAAAGAAAGCCCCAGCTCCGTCGGCCAAGCAGCCAGCTCAGAAGGCGGCGGTCCAACCTAAACTCCCCTCCAAGCCGCTACCCCCTGCAGAAGCCGGTTTGTTTTCAACTTCTCTTCAGTTTCTCTCCACGATAAGAATTTGGAATAAGTATTGTTATTTATTTGATGTTATGTTACATGTAATGTGTTTGATGTTATTGAAATGTTTTATGGAGCGAGTTTTAGGAAATGTCTATGCAAATATTTAAACAAAAATCATGATATTCGTTACAGTCTGCATCTCATGCCATTATGAATAATATTTCACACTAGTATTTCAATCTATAGTGGAGGATATTGGATTTGTTATTGTGGGAATTTTGATCATTTTAGATGTGTATGCGTATCAAAAACTCCTAATAAATACTAACGCTTTGAGCTGGTGAATATTCTGTTGGTTTGTTAGATTATCTTAGTTCCATTCTAGTTTACATAATCTTTTGTTGTTTGTGTATTTGGGATCTAGTTTCTCTGTATGATTAACTTGTGGTTATGTGTTTAAGCTGGAGAGACTGGACTCTTTTAAGTTTCATTATGCGTTCGATTGTCTTTTGAAGTAATGCTTTATTCTACCTTTTTTGTCTCTGTTGACTCTTATACTGGTACTCCCAAGCAGTTAGGGAGGGAAAATCTGAAGCTGCTCGAGGTGGCCGTGGGGGTGGACGTGGATATGGGCGTGCTCGTGGCACTGGTGGTGGTTACAGCAGAGACTTTGCCAACAATGGAGAATCATATGGTAACAGGGAAATAGCTGCTGGTTTGGGTGGACCTGATGAGGTTGGTGGAAAACCTTCTGAGAGGCGTGGTGGCAATGGTGGATACCGTGGTCCTCCCCGTGGCGGTGGTGGTCGACGGGGTGGTTTCAGCAATGGAGAAACAGGAGAAGGAGAACGTGACCGTCCACATAGGCCATATGATCGTCGTAGTGGAACTGGGCGTGGGTACGTCATTTATTTTTTCTGTTGATTTGGTATATATATTGTTGCTTCTCAATTTGAAATTGGTAATACTGACTTTATACTTGTAGAAATGAATTCAAACGCGAAGGTGCTGGCCGAGGGAACTGGGGAACACAGACTGATGAATTGGCACAGTATGAATTTTCTGGCTTTCTTAGTCTATTTTGGTCATAATGTTTTCCTTTTTTCCCGGCTTACCTTTTTGTAAACTAAACTACCTTTTCTTACTAGAGTGACTGAGGAAGTTGTTAATGAAGATGAGAAAATTCTGAATGTGGAGAAACCTGTAGTTGAAGATGCAGCAGCTGATGGAGACAAGGAAGGTGCTAAAGTTGAAGTTGAAGAGAAAGAACCCGAGGATAAGGTGAAGGAATATGTATAATTATACGTTAAAGTTCAACAAAACATGCTTTATTTCACCTTTAAGTACTACAAAGCTTCAATACGGTAGTTTTATAATGCGTGTGACTTGATCGTGATGGTTATACGACTTGATGATATCTTGTTGAAGGCTGGGGCAACAAAATTTATGATGTGCTTCTTCGAAATTTGCATTTTAATTAGAAAGTCTGCCTTTAATTTTTGATTTGACCTTTAAAAATTATGGTCTCTAGGAGATGACTCTGGAAGAGTATGAGAAGCTTCTTGAGGAGAAAAGGAAAGCCCTGCTTGCTCTTAAAACTGAAGAAAGGAAAGTTGATGCGAAAGAGTTCTCGTCCATGCAAGCACTCTCAAACAAGAAGACTAACGATGATATATTTATCAAATTGGTGAACTATTTCAACTCCATCTCTACTGAACTTTTTGCTTGTCACTCATTTTTTTAAATATTTTTGAGCGATTCAGACTCCCGCTTACTTATATCGTTGCAGGGCTCTGAGAAGGATAAAAAGAAGGAGCTAGCTGAGAAAGAAGAGAGAGCCAAAAGGGTACTCCTCATGCGTACTTACTAACTTGAGTTTTTGTTTGTATAGTATCTTACTCTTTCTACTTTTGGGTTGCAAATCACTTCACACATTGTTCCAATTGTTGGTTGTTTTTGTGTTCTATAACAGTATCTTATATCTGCAGTTCCCAGGTCAAATTATCTCTGATTCTATTCCATACTTCCATTAAAACGGGCCCCAATGCACCATTCATAACCATCAATTTTTTTCCAGAATGCTGTTATTATTTATTTAAAAAAAAAATTAGCATGCAGGTTATTCTGAAGAGAAGAAAATGATCTGTACGCCCTTTTCTTCAGTTCTTCAATATCCCAATTTATTTGCAGATAATTAATCACCTTCTTTAACTTAACCATATCTTATGTAAGGTTTTGTAAGTTTGTTTGGAGGAGAAATATTTTCTGATTATGCTAAACTTAATGGCTTTTGTTTTTTCCATTTCCTGTTTAGTCTGTCAGCATCAATGAATTCCTGAAGCCTGCTGAGGGTGAGAAGTACTACAATCCCGGAGGTCGTGGGCGTGGGCGTGGCCGTGGGTCCAGAGGAGGGTACAATGGGGTCAGTGAGACGAGCAGTGTCCGGGCACCTGCAATTGAAGACCCCGGGCAGTTCCCTACCTTGGCAGGCAAATGAAATGTTCTCATTCTCCCGCCTCTACTATTTTGATGAACTTTGTGCTCTCTAATTGGACGGGAGAACAGTGGAATAATGGAATGGTCTGTATCAAAAAGTTCCTTTATAGTTCCTGCTTCAGATGTACATCTGTGATTTCTAATAGCTTCTTCTCTACCGCACTGCATGTTTTTCTTAGCTTTTCTAGAGTTGGTGGCACAAGACAATTAATTATCATTCTCTTGTTTGATGCTCAGTTTTGTTTCCTGAATTTGAAAGACTGCGTCTTAGTTGTGTTGACGTTACGTTTTTAGGCTTTGTTTGGTAGCTGTGGGATTGTTGTATTGTCCTGGTTTTTTAACCCATCTTTAGAAGCTTTTGAGTTTTGAATTTGCTCTTCTTTGAAATGCTGGATCATGAACTTGCTCTGCAGTCAGGTTCTGTATGTAGTAATTTCTTTAACTATTTTAATTTATGTCTTTTTTCGAAATTTGTTTCTAATATGAAATTGAAATCAATACTTGTATCTAATGATACCATAATTTGATTTAGTTTACTGGTTTTCAGGGAATGCATATAAATGGTATTTGTAAATGCATGTAATTTTTATTTGTGAAGAAGTTTGGTGTTTTGTTAGTATATGCTAATTTATACTCCTTTTTATGTCAACCCAAGATTTTGCCTTAATGTTTGGTCACATATTTTAAGAAAATTAAATAAAGTAGATAAAATAAGAGTATTGGAATTATTTCTATAATTTGTTTGTAAATTAATTAATTGTTTGTATGGAAAAATGAAGAATATAGGTGCTTAGATGATGAAGATAAATGAAAATATAGCGGTGTTTATTTTACTATTTGCTCTCGGATATGTATATTGAATGAATTCTTGTTATTGTAATAGTTGAATTATTAAGGCTGTGCTGTGATTTTGGAAAAAAAGAGATAAAAGTGTGCCTTAGATTGAATTTTAATTTCACGGCTAGTATCATCTCCTCCACCTTCCATCAAAGGGAACTGAGAATCCATTATTCTCAGCTGCCTCACCACCGGAGTCAGCCTGATGTCGCCGCGTAAATCACGTTGATGGCGATTTGAATTTTGAGACGCAGATCAATTAGAAACAAAGTGAAAAATTACTGAAGCAACAATCAATATTTCATGGTTGATTATAACAAAAAATGTCGGAATTTAAAAAACTCAATTGAATTGAAAAAACTTTTATTGAAGGTGGATTTCAATTAGTGACCAGATCGAGAAACCTAATGCCTTTCCTATGACATGTATAAGAGTTGATGTTGATGATGCTCTAGTCTACAAATCCCAAGAATATTGCTACAAACGGAATGTTGTTTTAGCATCCCTGGAAGCCATTAAAAATGAAGAGAGGTCTAAGTAATTACCTAAAAATAACTCAAGATGTTCCAAAAAATAATTAATAATAGTCCGAGAATAATTAATAAATTTAAGTAATACTCGGAGAATAAATCTAAGTAATACCACAAAAGTAACTCACTTATACTTCAATAACAAATCTAAGTATTACTCAAAAAATAAGTTTAAGTATTACTCCAAACATGTCTAAGTAATAACCCAAGAACAATTTAATATCCGAAAAATCATTTAGTTATATCTCCAGAAAAATGACAAATTTCCCCAAGAACAAGTAGATCTATATCAATGGAACAAATAATATCTCTTGATATAAACTTCTAATAGAATTTATAATACTTTAAAATAATTATTCAAAATGCAACATCAAAAGGTTATGAATAACCTTTAAAAATGATATTTTTCATAAATTTTTTATGAAAATAGTATTATTCTCTTCATATTAATCCATATTTTGACTTTTAACTTTTAACGTAGACACATATGCCTATTTTATATGATAATGTTGAAAATTAACATTAATGCTTAAAAAATAAACTAATCAAAGTATAAAACCCCCTCAAATTGAAGTAATACTGAATAACAATTTACAAATACTCCAGGAACACCTCACAATACCCAAAGAAAATATCATTAATACCTCAATTGCCAAAAAAACATATAATGCGGGGTATAATATATGTTTTCGAAAATTTAAAATTAAAATTCAAGTGCATGACATGTAAATTGGGTGTACCCTAAACTTTGCGAGGAGATAAAAAGAAGATTGCTGAATGTAGCATGTAATATTAATTGTGGAGAATGATTGTAAGATGAGAAAAAAAATACCCTAATTAGTATTGTGTAGATCTTAATTGATTGTTTATTCACATTTTTAAGTGGGTAAAATAAGATGTCTAATAACTTATAAAATTTTAAAATAAGTTTCTAATATCTTATAAGCGGCCAAAAAAAAGTTGGGGTATTCTAACTTATTTTTGTCACCGCATTCATCCCTACCCATCCGCCTCACCCAGGACCCTGACACCACTCATGAATTCCAACCTCAATATAAAAAATGAAAAAAAAATTATTTTCTATAAAAATTAAATTTTAAAAAGAAGTATGATAAATTATTAAAGAACTTACAAGTAGTATTAGTCAAAAATTACTTTAAAAAATATTTTATAAACTCTTGAAATAATTTATAAGATGTTAAAGTTTATTGAATGTTTAAAATAAATTTAGTCAAACACTCTCTTAGTCTATTTGTTGAATTTGAAAATAGGATTACTGATTATTATAGGACTAGAATGGGGGAAGAACGTTGGAACTTATTTTGGGATGAAATTGTTAATTTGAGGATGATTTCAAAATAATTAGGGATGAGATTATTAGTTTTCTTGAATTATACATAAATATAGATCATGACAGATTTAAGATCCATATATTAGATGGTAGGATGAAAAATTCGTGGTCCAAGCTATGTTGGTGTATGCAAAGAATTGTGATGACAGAATAGAAATGTGCTCGAATGGGGAAGTCAATTAATGAAGATGACTGTGACAATTGTGTGGGGATGTCCGTACGGACAAATTAGAGATTTTCAATGAAGCACTCCGTTATAAAAAGATGAGAATATCGGTATCGGTGAAAATATTGATACCTTAAATTTATAGATATATGAGTGGAAATATTAATATAGAATATCAATATTGGTAAAATATAGAAAATTCATGGAAACTTTATTAAAATGATGGAAATTTAACATGAAATTTTAGACAATATTATTACTAGTCTTAAAATATTAATTGAACTTAAAATCTGAACAAAATGAGAATTTTACAACAAACATATCAAGAAAACATACGTAAGAAATATAAAACGATACAACAATTGTTCATAATTATTTAATATTAGACAACTAATACCAAAATGATGTCCTATGAGGCTCAAATGTAAAAGAAAAAAGACCATCTTAGTCTAAGCAATAATGGTACCAAGTCATCAAATTAGAGAAATTCTCGATGTAGTTTTGGACATGACAATAGTAGGTCGTTCTATCTTGTCCAACTGTTTGACCATGAATAGGATAGTGTGGACTTACCCAATCACCATCTTGTTGAGAAATGTTTGAACCTCCATGTGGAATTTGAGGGTAAGAATCTTCAAAATTGTTATGAGTCCTCCAGTTGAATTGTGAACTCACACGTGTATCATAGCCATAAAATTCTTGATCACTACGATCGGTGTCCATGCTCATGGAGTCAAGACTGATTGCAAGTGATTCTATGTCAGTGTTTGAGCTCCCTTCCTGGTTCCAATTACGTCTTCTTACATATTCCTTGCCAATGACACCTATCCATGAACCTCCTGCTCTAGATCCATGATCTTCATCTTGTGTTACATGCGTGAAGTCGGCCTCACATGTAAATGGACTTATAGGCATTTGACTTGAGAAATAATTTCCACCATTTCCACTGTTTCCATCATTTTCTCAATCATTTGTTGAGGCATCCCTAGTACCAAATAAGTCTGAACCACTACCTCTTCCAACTTCTCGATGTAATACTTCATTCACGTCAATACCATATTCATGTGCAGCAGCAACTGCTTTTAGATGAGGATGTCCTTTATCATCATCATCTAAGTGCATTGACCGAATCCATTGAAAAAGTGGATCTCTTTCCTCATCGCTTGTTGCAGCACTTATATCCATTAGATCCAAGTATTCCGTCTCAGCAACTTTGTCATCTTCAGTCTCCATATATCGTATCTTTAACTTCATGCTGTAATAGCAAAATACAAGTTGTTGAAGTTTTAGTTATGCAAGACGATTCCGCTGTTTAGTGTGTACCAATGCAAAAGTACTCTAATTTCTCTCACATGCTGAAGATGGTGCTGTTTGTGACAAGACTCGTATGACCAATTTTCTCAATGTAGGAGCAGAAGTGACATACATAACCCACCATTCAGCTATTAAATTTTAATAAGAATGAAATATGTATTAAATTATGTAGTAATATATACAACATATATATTTTTAAATAATAATTCAACCAATAAATAACTTACCAGGTACCATTGTAGTTCGAGAAGCAACAACAGTATGATTACCAAAGTTTTTTTTTTTTCATCAGAAAAATATGTAAGCTTTACATATAAAATATTATGTTAGAAAAATAACAATAATCTTGGATTAAAATAAATAAGAATTAAAAAAGTAGAACCTCATTTCCAAATTGAGCTAAACCGTCAGAATTTGGATCCAACTTGTTAAAAACTTGATGTACGACATCAATTAATCTAGGATCCTCACCAAGGCCTTTGTCGATATTGAAATCTTGGATTCAAATAATAAGCTACAATCATATTCACGAAAAATAACTTAGGAACTCCTAATATCATGCAATTCATAAAAAAAAAAATCAAATTATCAATGAAAGGTAAAATAGTTGTAACCTGCAGCATGAAGTGGTTGAGAAAGAGTACGATCCCACCTCGACTCAATAATCTCCAACACCCATTTGATCCTTTTATGCATCGAACCTTTTCTTTCATAGCATGGAACAAGTAGTACAAAATTGGAATGGTAGGAACCACTTCAGTATCCACAATTCGAAGAACACTATATAGCGGTTCATAAATAGCCACCATATGTTGTACATGATCCCAAAATGTGTGATCAAGTACTTATTTTTCTAATTGTTTGCCCATGTTTGTACGATTAAGTTGGTTTGCTGCCCACTCATCGCTAGTGAATAATTGCTTCAGACTATATTTTTTCTTCAAGAGACTATCCAATGCGATGTAGTTAACCGCAAAACGTGTAGCTCCTGGACGCACAATATCTCCTTGACACACCTCTCGCATCAATGCAAGTAACCAACCATGATTATAAATATAATTGGTTAATTGCCTAGCCTTAGCAATTACATTTGCAATGCTGTTTCTTTTTCCCATATCTTCAAATATCAGGTCGATGCAATGTGCAACACACGGAGTCCAGTACAACTTATACCTTTGCATAAATTTGTTTTCCAGTCTTTACATAAGCTAATCCATTATCAGTCATAATCTGCACAACATTTTCCTTCCCGACTTCGAACACTACAAACTCTAACCATTTATATTTGATAGAGCTATTTTAAGGTTAGAAAACAATTTCCAAAGAATGATGCTAATCACGTGCAGTTTTGGAAGGAGTAAGTCTCTTGTGCACCAAATGCACCGCGCAATTTAAATGTATTTTTAAAAAAGTTACTCTTTATTATTGAAAAGTTGTACAAATTATTAGTAAAAAGTTACACCATTAAAAATAAACTTTTCAATAATAACATATATAATTTTGGATGATTTACATATAGGTTCAAGAAAGTCACTATATTTACAAATATGTTCAAAATATTTGCACAGAAGTACATTTTTTTTTCTGCACAGAAGCACATTTTTTTTCTGCACAACACCTATTTGTAAATATAGTGACTTTTTTGAATCTATATGTAAGTCACCCTATAATTTTTTAATAATAATTTACATAATTTTTTATAAATGAATTAGAATGGCACGGTGCACTTGGTACATATTTAGATTAAGGCATTGAGAAATATCCAATTAGAATTAATTTTAGTATGCTGCCCATGACATAATCATTAAACACCGTCTCAAACTTAACTGATGGACGTGGCAAACACTGGACCATAGGTTCTACACTTCTATTTCATCCTTGAGGGATCGATGTTTGGTTTAGAGATGAGTATGGATGGATTTATAATATCGAATTTCCAACTCATGTTTTTTTCCTAAATTTAGAATATAAAAAATATAATATTCCACTTAAAATATCATTCTCTTCATCTCATTTTTACACTCTTAATTTTGAAATCTTTTCTATCATTGATTCTTGAATATTCTCAACTTATATTCGAAGCATTAAAGTACTATTATTTTTATTTGAGTATAATTAAAATCAAATAAACGTCCAACTTAATCTTTTTACTTTCTCAGTAAATAAAATCAAACTTAAATAAAAACTTTAATTAAGAAAGAATTTCAATTAATTTTTAACTTCTTATTATAAATAATGCAATTTGTATTTCTTAATTTCTTAATTGTGCATATATAATATAACATTAAAAAAGTTAATTGAATAATCAAATTAAATAAATATGTAAAATATTTTATAGAATTAAAATAAATTTTTTTTTTCAATCACATAATACGCATATTCAACTTTATAAGAGGTGTATATCAAACTAAAACCATTAATTAGAAATTTAGAATTCCACAGTAAAAATAATTAGGGAAAATTACAAAATGGTTCACCAAACTAATAAAAATTACAAATTAGTTTTGTGCAGAAAAAAATATATTTCTGTGCAGAAAAAAATTACACTTCTGTGCAAATATTGTGAACCAATTTATAAATATAATCACTTTTTGAATCAATATGTAAGTCACCCTAAACATTATGAAATTGCATCCCAAAAGTCAGTTGTTTGCACATCAAATATAGGATTTGATTTGAAATTTAAAATAAATGAAGTCGTCATCTTAATACGAACTTGCAAAAAATGAACATAAACAAAATAAAAGATTAATTCTATATAAATGCACCACCTTTTACTCAAGTTTCAATTTAATCCCAATTTTGATGGATTTGGTTAATATGATGATTAATGGCTGTTTATGGCTAAGAAATCCACCAAACAATATAAAGATTAAATGTTTGTTCTTGAGGGTTTTTGTAGAGAGAGAGAATAGTGAGAGTTAGAGAGAGAGTGTTGTGTGAATTCTGAACTTAGAGAGAATAAATGTGTACATGAGACCTATTTATAAATTTGCATTTGGTGAGGTGGCATCTTGTGAGTTTACTTAGCTTTTGGTGCTGACAAATGTCCTTACACCTGTCCTTACTCACTACCATGCTTCTATTACACTGCTTTGTCATACTACATCATTACTAGTTCCCTATATAGCTATTGTCCATACTTCGGACTTGGACGAGCTTCTTGGCGAGCTATTTTGCCTTGTGCTATTCTGGGTTGTGGGGATATTGGTGGACTTCAATCTGGCCTCTTGGATGTAGGCGAGCTTTCCTATGTACGGGAGAGCTCCTGTACATACTCTCTCCTCTGATTGTTGGTCAATCGTTGACTCTACCATAGGCGTCAGGGCGAGCTCCTTCATCTCTAAGTGTTTGGGCGAGCTTCTCAGAGTTGACTTGGTCAAGATTGGTGACATGTCTTCTGGGTATGTCAGCGACCTTCTTAGTAGTTCGCCTATCAACACCCAAGCTTCACGATTATTATTACCTTTTAAATAATTTCAATTCGATACACAATTTTTAATTTTCGGTGGACAACTGACGTGTCTCGCCGGAGCCCATAAAAGGTTGTCACCCTGGCGTTCACGTATTAAATTACATTTCTATTTTTTATTTTTTAGTTTCCACATCATATATAATATATATAAAAAATAACAAAAATCTATATTAAAAAAAGTTTTTTTGAATGAGAAATACGATTAAAAAAATATTTTTACACCAAATTCAAGATAGACTTGAAACGACACTAAAAAAATGTCTTTGTAATATACATTTTTTTTGCGTATGCAATATATGGTGTGAAAACTAAAAACAAAAAACTAAAAAAGTAATTTAATACGTATACGCCAGTGTGACTGTTGATATGGCGAACTAACACTATCGACATGGGGCAATTACGCAAGGCTTAGCAGGTCGCCAGGACCCATCAGGATCCTTGAAGATGCGGAGCTCGCCCACATGGAGGTAACCTACAAGCGGAGCTCGCCTTTTATCCCTGGGAAGGTCTCGCCGAGCTCCATCATTACATAACGTTCGTGGATCACAAGGCACCAGAGCCCGCCCTGGAGCTCGCCCGAACCGCCTAGGCTCATCTCCGAAGCTCGCCGACGAGCTCGCCTATCAGTCGAATAGAACTCCGATGGTGTGCTCTTTTTCCCTCCGTCCGGTTTATCCACAAGGGTGGTTTACGGCGAGGTTTTTAATGAGGCCCATCTAGTCTAAGACATAGTAGTAGGATGATGCATGATAAAGGGAGCAGTGTGAGAGACCAAGACGAGGGTAAGGAACCCTCGTCAACACCGGAAGCCACATAAGCTCGTAAGGTGCCGTCTCACACTCACACGCCTATAAATAAGACCTCTCTTGTACTATTCACACAACTCTCACAATTCTGAAAATCAATGCTACCACTCTTGCAATATTTCTCTCTCTAAACTTTCTACTCCCTCCTCATATTTTACATCCAAGAACACAAATTCTTGGATTATTGTTTGATAGGATTAACATGTCATAAGGCCACATAAACAAACGTGATTAGTAAATTCTATCTACAATTTGGCGCTAGAAGGAGGGCTTGAACCTTCGTTTACGAGAAATACCCAGGAACAAAAATTAGGGTTTGTTGAAGATTTGAAGATTTGAAGGTGTTCTTGACAAAACTCAAGAACACTTGAAGATACACACACATCTTCATCCCCTGAACGAAGGACCCAGATCTCCGGACAGAAACCCGAATTATCGGATTTCCCAAAATCTGCCCGGAACAAGTTTTCAAACGCACGCGTGCACACGAATAAACCGAATTCTGGACAATTCGTCACACGCGAGGCTAGACGAAAACTTGCACAGCTCCACCTAAGCTGGACGATAACCATCCAGGCGACCTCCATCACCCCGGTGACCTCCCTCCACTTCGACGCCCTTCAGCGAGTTACCCCCTCCGAAACCCAAAAATGGCCAACACTCGAGCCGCCAAGGGACAGACCTCCGCAACTGCGGAAAGGTCTAGAGGGGGCAATCAAAACCAGGTCGAGGTGGAGACCTCACACCAGGTGGTGGAGACATCACAACCGCCTCGCCAGAAAAGCCCCGCTGCTCCGCGACCTCAGCGAACTGCGGCGACCCAGGAAGACTTAGCCCCCGCTCTGAGGGACCTGGTCAGCAATCCTGACGAGCTCCGACGCACCATCGCAACCCTACAAAGGTTGCAGCAACGACAGCAGGACGAGCTCGCCCTAGTACCTAGGCGAGCTCCAGCCGCCGAAACTAGGGAGCAGACCAGGCCCACCCAGGGCACCCAAACCAGGGGAGACTACAGCGTACTCCCCACCGAGCAAGAGGCGAGCTCGACACAAGCTCGCCAGCGCAGGGAGAGGACCGGTAAAGCCAAAATGGGGGAGGAGGGTCCCGCTCCTTACACCGGAAGGGAGCCGGCCTACACTGGGGCGTCTGGCACCCACCAATCTCAAAGGAGGGAAGTCCTCCAAGGTCGCCTGGGCCCGAGGTACACAGAGAATGAGCGTGCGGCAGCCCCAGCTGCGTCCCAGGGGGACTCCGACCAGCAGCCGCGCAGGTCAGCCCATGAAAGGCTGAGGAGGCCCGCCGCTGACCGGCTAGGCCCCCACGGCGGACGCCAATTCCAGCCCGTCACCGAGAGGTCACCCCAGAGTGAGGCACCTCGGGGACGTGCGTCCGCGAGACGCACGACCTTTGAGCACCCTCCGCCGGAGGTGACCCGTGATGACGAGCTAGCCTCACTGAAAAAGGCCGTTGAAATGCTGCAAGTACAAGTAGCAGCTAAGTCTGGCGGACCTGACGCCACGACTCTCCCCACCTCTCCATTGGCACCTGCCATCCTCCGCGCACCGGTCCAGAAGAAAATCCAATTTCCGGTGATGTCCGCGTATGAGGGCGAATCCGATCCGAAAGTCCACCTGGCCAAGTACGCGGATTTCATGATTTCGGTCGGTGCCACCGACCCCACCCAGTACCGAAACTTCCCGCTGACCCTAGGGGATCGAGCTCACCGTTGGTTCTCTTCACTCACCCCGGGGTCGATCTGCTCATTTGGCCAACTCTCGCGGGAGTTCCTGGCCCACTTCTCTGGGTTTGGATCTTACCTTACCCAGAAGCACCGACTCACCAACATCCATCAAGGTGAGCACGAGACAGACCAGCAGTACCTGGAAAGGTTCGACAAGATTCTGCTGGAAGGCGAGCCGGTAAGCGACGACACCAAGGTCATCGCAGCGATGGGCGGACTCAGGAGGGGCACCGACCTCTGGAAGGAAATGCACCTTGCATGTCCCAATAATTATAGCGAATTCCGCCACAAGGCGGGGGTGTATGTGGCTATGCAGGAGACACTACTGAAAGAAGTTAGTGCCCACGAGGAAAAGAAGCCCTACGGGAAGAAGTCTGGGGGCACCTACAAAGCCCCCCGGAACTTAAAGGCCTTCGACGAGGGAGACGAGCTCAAAGAAAAGCTCAACCAGGTCCTCGCTGTCTCCGTCGACCACGTCTTCACTGCCGTCCAAGGCAAGGCCATGCTGGAGGAGCCAAGGCGGATCCGCCAGGACCGCACAAAGCTCAACCCCAACAAATTCTGTGCCTACCATCAGGCCATCGGCCACTTCACCAGCGAGTGCCGAGACCTCCTCAAGCAACTCTGGAAATTTTACGAGGAGGGGAAGTTGGCCGAGTTCGTGAAGAAGGCCCCAGCTAAGAGACCAAGATTCGAGAGGAGGGCTACCTCCGATGACGAAGAGGAGGAGGCGGACCAACCTGGTCCCCAACACAGACGGAGGGCACCTCCCCAACCTCAACAAAATATGGAGCCGACTCGGGAACTCTTGGTTCTTGAGGAGGAGATCGGAGCTGCAGGAGGCCTCCGGGACGGGGGATTCTCCATATCCAAGAGGAAGAGGAAGGTCGAGATCCGAGCCATAAATCAAGTCCAGGAAGGCAGCTCCGGCCCCAGGACCGCCTCGCAGCTCGCTGACGAGCTAACATTTTCTTCTGCGGACCTGGAGGGGGTACTGATGCCCCACAACGACTCGTTGGTGATAACCGCCGACATCATGAACGTCCGAGTTCACAGGCTGCTTGTGGATACTGGCGCATTCACCAACATCCTCTTCAAATCCACCTTGGATGCCTTGGGTGATTTTGAGTCGTACCTGGAACCTAGCAATGCTAGAATAGTGGGATTCGGAGAGGCTGTAACCGTCCCCCTAGGTAGTGTTAGGTTGAACGTCCAACTTGTATCGGCTGAGGATCCCGCAAGGAGACTGACTAGGCTCATAGATTTCCTAGTTGTCGACCAGCAGTCCTCCTACAACGGGTTCCTTGGCCGCCCTTTTATTAATGAATTCAAAGCGGCGTGTTCGACCTACTACTACTGTTTAAAATTTCCAACTCCGAAGGGTGCCGGAACTATAAAAGGTGACCAGAAAAAGGCCCGAGAGTGTTTACTCCAAATCAAAGATGGCCGGGTCAAGAAGTCTGTTACGCAAGTCCACATCCTCGAGGAGGACGTACAAATCAACCAAGGTGTTGGACCTGTGCAGAACACACAATCGACACCAATGGAGGACGTGGAAGAAACCCGACTGTTGAAACCTGCGCAGGGATCGGTAGCTGCGCAGGGACAGCAACCTACTCCCATGGAGGTACTTGATGAGGTCCTTGGTGGAGGACCTGCGGGAGGTCAAGAACCAACGCCCATGGACGTTGACCCAATCCCTCGAGTCACCATGCCATCCCAAGCTGACAGACCACCGGAAGAGTCCACAGCCGATGAGCTCGCCCAAGCTGAAAGCCAACCCGATGACCTCGAGCCGCGCATAGGCCACGAGCCTACACAGATGTCACAAGGGGAGTGGGACGAGCTCATCAACGACCCGAGGTGGAAATGTCAGAAGAGAAAAGCAACCCCCATGGAGGAGTTGACGGCACTCCCGGTGGACCCGGAAAGGGACTTAGAACTTTTCGTCGGTTCTGAGTTACCCGAACCGTACCGGTCGAGGATGGAGCTATTTTTGATGTCCAACCTGGACGTATTTGCCTGGTCCCATGAAGACATGACGGGGATCCCGTTGGAACATGCTTGCCACAGACTTAACATAGATCCGACGAAAAGACCCGTACGCCAGAAGCGAAGAAAATATGGACCAGACAAGTACGCAGCTCTAGCAGTTGAGGTAGAAAAGTTGTTAGACAACCAACTCATCAAGGAGGCTTTGTGTCCGCAGTGGGTCGCGAACCCCGTCCTGGTGAAGAAACACAACGGGACTTGGCGACTCTGTATTGATTTCACGGACCTGAATAAAGCATGCCCGAAGGACAACTTCCCGCTACCTCACATTGACCAGCTGGTGGACAGCACTGCAGGCCATGAAATGATGACATTCATGGACGCTTTTGCAGGCTATCATCAGATAGCTCTGCACCCGGAAGACCAGGAACACACGGCGTTCTACACCAACAAGAACATGTACTGCTGGGAAAGAATGCCGTTCGGACTCATCAACGCCGGAGCTACCTACCAAAGATTGGTGAACAAAATGTTTGACCAACACATCGGCGAATCCATGGAGGTGTACGTGGACGACATAGTTGTCAAGAGTTTGAGAAAGGAGGACCACCTGGACCACCTGAAACAAACCTTCGACATACTGCGCCACTACAACATGAAGTTGAACCCCAAAAAGACCAGCTTCGGCGTACACTCTGGGAAGTTCCTGGGGCACCTGGTTAGCCAGCGGGGAATCGAGGTCAACCCGACACAAGTCCAATGCATAATTGAAATGGGGATACCCGACTCCATCCAAAAAATTCAAAGACTAACTGGATGCATGGCGGCCCTTAACAGATTCATCTCCAGGTCCGGCGATAGAAATCATCCATTTTTCGAGGCAATTAAAGCAAACACACGGAGGTACAAAGAGGCGGCCAAAGCCAACGAGCTCCACCTCAAAAACCACTTCGTCTGGATAAATGAATGCCAACGAGCCTTCGAAGACATCAAAACATACCTGGCGGACACACAGATTCTGTCAAAGTTAATACCTGGAGAGAAGCTGTATCTGTACCTAGCCGCGTCGGAGGTGGCCATCAGCTCCGTCCTGGTTCGAGAAGAGGCGAAAACACATCTCCCAGTGTACTACATGAGCCAAGTCTTACATGAAGCTGAGCTGCGGTACACCCCAACAGAGAAGCTGGCTTATGCACTGGTGATGAGTGTCAGAAAATTGAGGCCTTACTTCTTTGACCATCCGGTGGAGGTGCTGACAACGTTCCCGCTGCGTCAAATACTACAGCGCCCGGACACTGCCGGCCGCCTGCTGAAATGGTCACTGGAGATCAGCCAATATGGTATAACCTACGCACCCCGAACAGCGATCAAGGGACAAGCACTGGCCAACTTCATCGTCGAGCTAACTTTCCCACAAGATCCGACGAGGGGGCGTATAGCTCCGTGGCATCTCTACGTGGACGGATCATCAACCAGCATAGCAGCAGGCACCGGCGTAGTCCTGATCAGCCCCGACAGACAAGTCTTCACCTCCGCAATTCGGTTCGACTTTCGAGCAACAAACAACGAGGTGGAATATGAAGCGTTAATAGCAGGACTTAGGCTATCATTAGCTGTGGGGGCAACCAATCTTCAAGTTTTCGGAGATTCCCAGCTAATAATATCCCAAGTCCGGGGGGAATTTGAAGCAAAAGATCAGCAGATGATGACCTACCAGAAGATAGCCACGCATCTGATCTCGATGTTTACACAAGTTTACATCAATCAAATACCGCGGCTAGAAAACACACAAGCAGATGCTCTAGCCCGGCTAGCTACTAGCAACGGCGAAGCCGAATTCACGGAGGTTGTGATCACCACACTGAAAAACCCCTCGACGTTCGACTACAAAGTAAATCAAACCTCGAGTGGGGGGCAGGAGAATAGTGAAGATAGTGAAGATTGGTGCACCCCAATCCGAAAATACTTAACTGACGGAACAACCCCCGTAGACACCTGGGAAGCTAGCCGGTTAGTAAAGCAAGCTGCCAGGTATACGCTGCTGGATGGCCAACTCTATAAACGTGGATTCTCTCTACCCCTACTCAAATGCCTAACTAGGAAGCAGGTGTCCAAAGTGTTAGAAGAAATTCACGAAGGGATTTGTGGGAGCCACGCCGGGGGGCAAGCATTGGCATATAAAACGATCAGACAGGGCTACTACTGGCCCACTCTTCGCAAAGATGCCATCAGCTTCGCTCGAAAGTGCCGAAAATGCCAACTTTTCGCACCTAACATCCACTCCCCAGCCAACCAGCTTAAGTCGGTTTTCAGCCCATGGCCTTTTGCGAAATGGGGTATCGACTTGATCGGCCCATTTCCACCCGGTAGAGGCGGTGTAAAGTTCGCTGTTGTAGCGGTGGACTACTACACTAAGTGGGCTGAAGCCGAAGCTCTCACAACCATAACCCAGGAAAGGATGATCGGCTTCATTTGGAAAAACCTGATCTGCAGGTTTGGCCTCCCGCAGTCGGTCATCACTGATAATGGAAGGCAGTTCGACGGACAGAAGTTGAGGGACTTCTGCAGTTCATGGAACATCAAGAAGCACTACTCAACTCCGTATCACCCCCAGTCGAACGGCCAAGTCGAGGCGGTAAACAAGATCTTGAAACACATATTAAAGCTCCACCTCGAGGAAAAGAAAGGAAGCTGGGCAGACGAACTCCCAGAGGTCCTATGGTCTTACAGAACTTCCTATAAGGCCAGTACTGGGGAGACCCCGTTTGCCCTAGCCTTCGGGACTGAAGCCGTGGTCCCGGTAGAGATCCAGAACAAGACTTGGAAGGTGGTGGGGTATGATGAAGAAAAGAATGATGAAGCCTTGGCAGTAGAGAAAGATCTGATCGAAGAGAACAGAGCTTCATCAGAAATGAAAAACGCCACATACAAGCACAGAGCGGAAAAATATTACAACTCTCAGGTCCGAGACCGAAGGTTCAAGGTCGGTGACCTGGTGTTGAAAAAGAAATTGATGGCCCCACCAGGTGTATTCGGTTCAAATTGGGAAGGACCATTTCGAGTCACTGCAGCTTGGCCAAACGGTACCTATGATCTGGAAGACGCAGAGGGCAAAGCTTCATCATACACCTGGAGCTCGGCACACCTAAAGAAGTTCTACCAATAGACTAGAATCCTGTAACACCTGTAATAGACTAATCAAAGGTTTACATCAGAAATATAGATGGCAACCGATGTAAATTACGTTGCTGTAAAAATTTAGAGAAATTCCCAAGTGTTTAGACCTGTGCAGCCCTCCGATCAGGCGAGCTGCACCAGGTCGCCAATTATGCTAGCTCGCCAAGCCCAGCTCGCCCACATGCTCAAAAGTCCGCAATGCGCAAGGACCAAGGTCCCAAACGTTATAATTAATAGCTCGAAGGCAAAGGCTAAAGTGCCCAAGGTCGCGAAGGTACCCTTCTTAAAGGGTTGCTAAGCACCTACTGCCATAAGTTAGAAAAATTCGCGAAAAAGACAAAAATGTCTAAGGCAAGGTTCATGAAACCCAATGGCCCAACGTGAATCAATCGAAGTGTAGTTCGCTGCCCTAAGTGGCCTAAGACGAATGATTCGCGGCCCTAAGTGACATAAGACGAAGAATACACACTCTTAAAACAGAGGTACAATTCGTAGTCGAAAGTGACGTAAAACGAACGATTCGCTTCTCAAAGTAGAATAAGACGAACAATTATGTACCAGAAAAATAAACAAGAACGAGCTATTTAAGAAATTATAACGTAAAGGCGCAAAGACGTAAATAAAAAGAGTCAGACAAAAAATGCTCGACTTATATTCAAAAGATACTTAAGAAATTTTCAAGTCCAAAATATACTTGAAAAAATCCTAAGTATGAGTAGCAGTGCTGGCCACAAAGGCCGACCAGCTAGCCATCTTTGAACTACAAAAAGCTCCTTCTGGGCGAGCTGCACGTGCCCGACGAGCTAAGTCTACTTAAACAAAAAAGTGAAGACTACAAAAATAGAGCTCCTTCTAGGCGAGCTACGGAGCCTGGCGACCTACTACAACTTGGGAAATAAAAAGCTAATCTAAGAAAGCAGTAAAAGCCTAAGTGTCGGGGGCATCAGCAGGGGCAGGGGCGACCTGGGCACCGGGAAGGGTGAGTTCGGCCTCTGTGGTGATATTACCAGTCAGCCCGCTGGCATCGAACTCGCCCAAATCTAGCATGGCATCCCCACATGCCTCTCGAAGTTGCTCCACAGTGGGCGGAGTCTGCTCCTCTTGGTTGGCGACCTCTGGTTCACCCAGATTCAGTTCCGGCACTGGGATAGTATTGATGATCTTGAACCGAGCCGGAACAAAATCCAGTGGAATTCCAAGTGCGGGGAGGTCGCCAATATCCAGCTCGGCATCATCGGGGAAGGGGACCCTATCCAAGCACTCCTTGAACTCGCCCACTATGGCCTTCACCTCGTCATCATGGTGAGCTCGCGCCCACCAGAGGGCCCTTAGGACCTCGGCATAACACTGCACGAAGCCCCGATCCGAGGCCTCGGCTTTCGCAGCTACCAGATCGGCCGAAGTGACAGCACTGCTGCGTAGTTCAGCGACCTCAAGTGCCTTCACCTCCAATTCGGCCCTTTGCCTCTCGCACTCGGCGTTAGAGCTCTTCACCAGGCCCCGCTGCAGTGCGAGGTCTTTTTTCGTGACCAGGTGGCTATCGATCTCCAGGGCGAGCTGGGCAGCGAACTCTTCTTCCTTCGCTTTTATTCTCGCCTCGGTCTCCTGTTCGAGCCGGGCGAGCCGGCGTTGGGCGGCCTCAAGTTGCTCGAGGGCGCTCTGCTCGGCGGCCAACGAGGCCGCAGCCCTCTCCTCGGCGAGCTGCGCCTATTTCTTCACCTTGTCGGCTGACTCCGCCAACGCCAGCATTCGCTTGTTCCTATCAGAACGACCCGCCTCCAGCTCGTCAATCTGCTCAAGAGCCTTCTGGTTGGCGAGCACCACCCTGCTCGCATAGTGGGTCGAGAGAAGAAGATTCTCTCTCAAATCTTGGCTATTGACACCCACCACCAGTGGAGTCATCCAGTGCCTAGGCATCTCGCTCACAGCATTCCGGGCTATGCCCGGAGGGAGATTCCGCATCGATGTGAGAGAGCGAGATCGCTCAAAGGCATGCAGGGCCTCGTGGTGGTTAGGGAAGGCAATTGGGGCATAACTGCGAGATCAAAACAGATGGAAAATGTTAGAAAAATAAAATAATGACGGGCAAAAGGGAGTCAATTGGGCGAGCTACTTACTGAGCTCGGTCAGGGTCCCAACCAAGCAGTGTGTCATCGGTGGTCTGCACGCCGAATGGAGAGGGCGAGGGGGGCGAACTTCGTATGGGCGTGACCGCCAACGGGGCGGTGGATTGAACAGATCCCCCTTGCCCCAACCTCGCCGAGATCCTCTCAGCCCGATCGGACTCCTCGTCGACCATGCCCGTATACCTAGTCCTCTTACGAGCCTGGATGTTCTCCTCACCAGCCCGGGACCCATCACCCCGTTGGGGTCCTTTCTTTCCTCGACCCCGCTCTGAGGGGGCAACAGCTCGCCCGACACCTCGGCTGCCCCTGGCGACCTCCGAAGCCTTGGATTTTTCGGGAGCTTTCTCCTTCTGGGCTCCCGACCCACCTGCCTCGCCCCTTTTGGAGGCGAGCTCCGCCTTCTTGCTCACCTCCAGTGCGAGCACGGACGGCGGGGCTAGTCTGTTGGGGCGAGGTGGGCCCATCTCGAATCGCTCCTTTACAATTTGGTAGGCCTCGGGGACCTCGGCGATCGGGATAGCGACAAAGCTACCACCTGCACAAAAAAAATAAAAAATCACAAGTGTCAGCACAATGAGCGAGCTACATTCCCCCATAGGCGAGCTGCAAAGAGTTGGACCTGGGAGCTCGGGGCCTTGGATGTCAAGGTGGTGCGGCAGTGTGAGGAGCCCGGCGAGCCGCAGGCAATGGTGCGCGCACAGGTGGGCGACCTGTCTATCCTTCTCGCTCCTCAAATAGCAAATGGCGCGCACCACGTCGAACTGCTCCGACACTTTAGGCCTGCCCCGGCTGGATTTGTGTCGCTTCGGAACTGCAAAAGGAAAGGAAATTAGAATTAGTATATCTAATTCAACCTACGCACACCGAAATAAGCGACCTACTGCTGGCTTCCCCATATCCCTCGGGAGTGGGGATACGGTCACCCCGCCCATGATACGTGCTGGAGGCTCGCCAGTCACCTCCTATGAAGAAAAATTGTTTCTTCCAATCACGGATTTTATTGGGCAGGTCCCCCAGAAATTTCTCCCCCGGACGTGCTTTCAGATAATAATATCCTGCGCCGTCCTGTGTCCGTTTGGTCACGGCGAAAACCTCGCCCAAGTCTGCTGAGGTCGTCGCATTCTCGTAACCTTCCAGCCCAAAAACGGACAGGGCGGCGATAAGGTTGCTCCACGCGTTCGGTGTGAGTTGGGTGATGGCCAGATTATTGTCAGCCAGATATTGGCCGATAATCGGATGCAATGGCAACGAAAGCCCGGCCCTCAGAACATCTACATTCAGGGCGGTCATCCCCTCAGGAGGTGCGTCAGCCCGCTCATCCTTCATTGGAGCATACATGAAGATGTCCAGGGGGATGCGATACTCCCTGCGTATGACTGGCAGGTCGCATTCATCAATTAGGCTCACCACCTCGCCGGCTTTGAACTCGGAGGGGGCAACTTCTTCCAGGTCGGCGAGGTCTGGGCGAGGTACCCTATTCGGGCAAGGGAAGCTCGCCGCATACTCGGCAATGTACTCATTCCAGTCAAACGGGTGAACCACCTGGGTGGGGACCTGGTACTCTACCAATTGGGGTTCCGGGAAATCGATACGGCGGAACCACTCGAGAGTAACTTCTTCCAGGTCGCCACCCTCCTCGCCGACCTCGGCACCACCCTCATCAACTTCCTCGGGCCCTTCATTGCCGCTAGCAACTCTTTCCTCTTGGGCGACCTCGCCACCCTCCTCCCATACCTCGCGGCACACAGAACTGGAGGCTCCTTCCTCTGGGTCGGGACGTAGCTCGCTGGGCAGTTCGCTGCGTAGCTCGCCGGACACCTGGCGAGCTACCGAGGTCGCCTCGGAGCTGGAGCCGATTTCCACATACGAAACCCGGGGTGGCTCATCCTCAGTCATTGGCCGTTTGTCAGGATTTCGGCCAGATAGGGTTCTACTTGAAGAGCGTGTCGACATTGTCTCAGAAAGTTCAAAAGTCCCGAAGTCCAAAATCCAATAGTCAAGGGTCAGGGAGATTCAAAGGTTCTCGGCGCAATCCACGGTCCGAAATACCGTAATGACGATGAACCAGCAGAAGAATCAAATAAAAGATAGAAGAGAAGGGAAAGAAGATCGAATCCTACCTTGAAGAGCCTTCGAAAATCCGTCGAGCACAAGAAAAATCGATCGCCGGGAAAGCTCTGGAATTCGAAATGCAAAAAGTGAAGAAATGAACCTCACCCTATTTATAGACGTCGGGGCGAGGTGCAATATTCGCGAAATGCAGGGGCCTGTCTGCAAAAATTCAAAAGATAGCATTATTGTGGGCGGGAACCGAGGTCTCAAAAGGCGTGCATGACCCCTGGATTCCCGCACCACGTCGGCCAGAAGCAACCACCTGGGTTGAGTTCGCTTGTCAACCCAACAATCATCCATAGGTAGTTCGCCATGTTTTAAGTTTTCCAGCTCGCTTGCACATTCGACAAGGTCATAGTGCATGCGAGCTGGGGGGCAAATGTTGATATGGCGAACTAACACTATCGACATGGGGCAATTACGCAAGGCTTAGCAGGTCGCCAGGACCCATCAGGATCCTTGAAGATGCGGAGCTCGCCCACATGGAGGTAACCTACAAGCGGAGCTCGCCCAGAGCTCGCCTTTTATCCCTGGGAAGGTCTCGCCGAGCTCCATCATCACATAACGTTCGTGGATCACAAGGCACCAGAGCCCGCCCTGGAGCTCGCCCGAACCGCCTAGGCTCATCTCCGAAGCTCGCCGACGAGCTCGCCTATCAGTCGAATAGAACTCCGATGGTGTGCTCTTTTTTCCTCCGTCCGGTTTATCCACAAGGGTGGTTTACAGCGAGGTTTTTAATGAGGCCCATCTAATCTAAGACATAGTAGTAGGATGAGGCATGATAAAGGGAGCAGTGTGAGAGACCAAGACGAGGGTAAGGAACCCTCGTCAACACCGGAAGCCACATAAGCTCGTAAGGTGCCGTCTCACACTCACACGCCTATAAATAAGACCTCTCTTGTACTATTCACACAACCCTCACAATTCTGAAAATCAATGCTACCACTCTTGCAATATTTCTCTCTCTAAACTTTCTACTCCCTCCTCATATTTTACATCCAAGAACACAAATTCTTGGATTATTGTTTGATAGGATTAACATGTCATAAGGCCACATAAACAAACGTGATTAGTAAATTCTATCTACAGTGACAACTTTTCGCGTGTTCCAGCGAGACACGTCATCAATTGGGGGCCGAAAATAAAAAATATGTATCGAATTGAAATCATTAAAAAGGTTAGAATTTTTAATAATAATCGTGAAGCTCTGGACTAAATTGAAAGTTGGGTAAAATGTGGTGTATTTATATAGAATTAACCCAAAAATAAATGGGTGACTTACATATAGGTTCAAAAAAATACTATATTTACCAAGGGTGTAAATAGCGCTTGGCGGTCGTCGGGCGATCGAGTGTGGCCAAGCGCCAAGGAGGCCTAGGCGGGGCTAAGCGGGGCCAAGAATTTTTATTATTTTTTTTTTAATTTTTTTTTCTAAACATATATTAATAAAAAATTATATTATACAATAAATTATAAATTTAAAACATAATTAATACCCAAATGCATTTTTCACAAAACACAACAAGTCAATAAAATACAAAAAACTATCCCAAAATGACATTGTTCAACTACTAAATAAAATACTAAAATAACAAAATATCATACGGATAAATTAATAAGTAGTTCAACTAAGAGGAACATCTAAAGACACTTGTTGCTCAACTCCACATACACACTCTTCATCATCAGATTCAAACTCCACATCAACATTTTTTTCATCATCATCAGATGAGAAATCATCCTCGTCAAGCTCTCTAAGTCAAGTAGTCATACCCGAGATTGAGCCAATGTCTCCCTCAACAACACCAACATCAACCAATCCACCTCCAACAATCCATTCTTGAGCATAACTTGCATCTTCTTTTTCACTTAGTTAATTAGTTTAAGTGTATATTTATTATTCTTTAATTAATTTACTTCATTTAAATAATCAAATCACATTTAACATTTGTACACTTTCTTAATTTCCGCCAAACCATCGCCTAGGCCGCCGATTTCCGCCAAATCCTTGTGGCAGCCAAGACCGCCTAGGCGGGGCCTAATCCCCAAACCGATTTTTTCCAAGGATTTGTCTTAGGCCTCGGCCGTCGGGTGCGGCCAAGGGCCTAGGTGGCGCTAGACAGGACCATTTGCATCCTTGATATTTACAAATAGGTACTATGCAGAAAAAAAAAATGTGCTTCTGTGCAGAAAAAATAATATTTCTGTGCAAATATTTTAAACCTATTTATAAATATAGTGACTTTCTTAAATCTATATGTAAATCATCAGAAATAAATAAACAATTATGCATAATGTGTAAGATGAATATGAAGTGCACTTTTTAATGCGTATGAAGTTGTTGATCAGGAACATATTGATTTGAGAGAAGAAAATAAGAGAGAAAGGAGAGAGAAAAGGGGATAGTGGGCCATATCTACAAAGTACAATTTTACTTTGTAGGGACAGTGAACGTTGCTTTTAACTTTGAGCTGATCGTTGATTATTATTATCATTTACTTGATGCTCTCCTTAATTTTTGTATTATCTTTTTAATATATTTAAGTTGATTGCGCCTATAAATATACTTTTAATATTTGCATCGTCATTTGCCTACACATGTGCATAAAATTATGCAAAATACTTAGTGAGTGTTTATAAACTCTACTTTATAACTAGAATTGTTTTTTTTTTCTTAAAAAAAATCAATTTTACAATGTTTGCAACTTTTATTTTAATTACCTAAAATCAATTCTGGCAAAATAAATTTCACATGCTTTTGGATGTTCTAAAATCCATTCTGAGATAATTAACCCTCCAAATAACTGACTCACAATTAATAAAATGAATGTTTTTGAAAATATATTACTTTGTCAACTTAATCTAAAATTATTTTACTCCAAGCACTCCACACTTTTGACTTTACTATAAAAATCAATTAGTATAACTTTTTAAAAGTGAGTAGAGTTTTAAAACATACACTTAGGGAGTGTTTGGTTTTCAGGATTTGGGTGGATTAAACACTTAGTCCCTTGTAATATTATGTTTGATTTTCACAATCTGAGTCCTAAATTAAACTATGAACCAAGATTTGAATCCCATCTAATTCCACAAGAAATTAATTATTTGGTTCATCGAATCATTTAATTCCAAAGCCAAATATACTAATTTACCCTCAGTTACGGTGATAATACATATAAAGTATAGTTGTTAATTAAGTAAAAGGTAAAATTGAAAATTTAATATTTTTATATTTAAATCTAAAAACAAATTAAAATATTTTTTTTAAAAATAATTATAAATTCAAACCCATACTAATTTAAAATTAAATTTATAATTAATTTATTTCCTTAAAATTTTATCCTCTATTTATCTTATCTAGAAAAGTACAGACTGGTCCGATCCTGGCGCTGGGCCCCCGAACCGTAATGGGCCATATCCCAAAATGTGATCCTCAGCCCTAGTTCAAATTATCTGTTAACGGCTTTACGGCCTCTCAAGGGACAAAGGCAGAAGGAGGAGGAGGAGCAATTACCAATGGTGGAGAGGACCGGCCGACGGAGGAAAAGGAGCGGTGGAGTGATTGAACTCCGGTAAGTTCTGATTTCTTAATCTAGGAGCTCCTTCGCTGCGTCTTAGAGAAGATGACCTCTGTTAGGCCTTCATCTTCGCCATTAGTAGGCGACATCTGGTCGCTGCGCCTTTGAGAAATATGATTACAATAGGGATAGCTTTTGTAAGAGTTTATTGCTTTTGATTCCCTGGATTGATTTTACAATGCCAAATGAATGCTTGTAATTAATGCATGAAGCTCGAAGTTCGTATCAGAAATTGAACACCGTATTTGCAAGTTTGAATTCAACCTCATGAGGTTCTTTTTATTGTTTGTCTATTAAGTGTGGATTTGTTTGAATTGGTTTCGGTAATAGTGATTTAATATCGAGAAAATTACGATAAATGGGGATGCGAAGATAAATCTTCTTATTTGTTATGCAGATTGAAAATCAAATTCTTAAGATAATAATGGTAATACCACAAATTTATGATGCTTCATTTGGCTTCAAGATATGCTTTCCAGACTGATATGGCATCTATATGGGGAGATGACCGCAGTCACCCTTTACAGTTTCCAACTGTTATATACATGTCCCCAGAAAAAAAACCAAATAATGTTAAATTTTGAAGTCTAACTCTCACAACTTAAAAAGGACAACTTAATACTTATCCAACGTTTAGTTACAGCCTCCAAATTATTAGGAGATATAACCACTCTCTTTAGCAGTCAAAATTAGGAATCTACTGGCCTTATAATTTGGGATTTCATGAAGAAGAAGTGGACTATATTTTATCATTCATCAGCATGGAAATTTATTGTGTTTCCATGTACTTATTTATTTATCTATTTGAATTCATGTTCAGACACTTCAGAGTGTCATTCAAATTAAAAAAGGACTACTCTTTTTGGTTGCAATTTCCAAATTATCTGGAGTTATACTCACCCTTTAGCAGCCCCAGAAATTTGGAATCTGATTGGCATTACAAGTTGAATTATTGCGGCGAAGAATGGTGCCATAGATATGGGCTGTATGTTATCTTTCGTCATTGCGGGACAAAATGTGCCGATATTATAGGCTATATGTTATATTTCGTCAACGTTGAATTGGGAATTTGTCGTTTTCTGTGAACTTAATTATAGGCTATATGTTACCTTTCGTCAACGTGGTGCTGGAAATTTGTCGTTTTCTGTGAACTTATTTATATGCGTTGACGATCCGACATTCCAAAAATGGAGTACCTGTGTCCTCAGGTATGACTTGGTATGGGTACCTATCATGTCCACTTCGTGTAAAAGCAGAAGTTTCCTTCTTTTACAAAAAAATGACACTAAATACCATTTCTAGAGTTTTTGCTTAACTTTTTGTGTTATGTCATTTTGTTGTTCATGTGGTTTGAACTTCAAAATCGGTGGTTTGATAATATTTTACTTTTATTTGGCAATTTAAATGGTAATATTTCAATTAGTCTTTAATTTAAATTAGTAATATATGTATGTATATTTGTATATGTGTGCATAAAATACCCAAAGCTATAATTTTAGAGAAGTGTAAGGTCAAGCTCTTAGAACATACCTGTACCCAGTCCCAGTGGCTGAGGCAAAGCAACACAGCTTATATCTGCATATGCATATGAAAATTATAGTTGTTTCTTTCCCTTATGCAACTTGTAGCTATTTATGGTTGACAAACAAACTTGCAGAAAAGATAATGGAATTACGTTGAACATAACCATACACTAAAGAAAGAGGCCAAATGGACAATTGGCGGATGTGTTTGTAGTTGTCATTTGTTTCAGACTTCATGCCATGGGCTTGATGGTTTAATACTTTTCTTAAGTACTGTTTATTTCTTGTAGGCTATGTAGCTCATTAAATTAATCATTTGTAGTGGTTTGGATAGATGCTATTATTTCATATCTACATAGATTTATTGAAAACTATAACCTTTCATTATTCTACATTTCGGGTTTAAGAAGTCCTAACTAAGTAAATAGTCTAAACCCTAAACTTGTACTCATCCATCATATGTTAGATTACCTAGGCACTATATTGTTTGTGCATGTATCATGATATCATTTTAAGCATTCAATATCTTGGATTATACTCGTGCTGATAAAAGCAGCCATATATTTTCCAAATTCATCATAGTTATACAGAATTAATGCAATACATTTCACACAGTTTGTTATGATGCCTAACTATTTGTTTTCGTTTTCAGCTTTAACTGTTGATGATTGGTCATTTATTTACAGAAAAGTTCACGTGTGAAATAAAATTTCTTTATTAATGTAATAAGATTTCGTTTCTACATAATATAATGAGATTCCTTGCATTATAGAGCAGGGATTCATTTGAAGATTAGAGTTTTATATTCATCTAAATGTCAAGAAAAGCATATTGGTGCCTGTTATGACTGATTTGGTTAGAGATTACATCTGAATATACTTTTTCTGTTTATTGTAATAAGGAAGAATGAAAAATCAAATTCAAAATTTATTAAGTAAACTACAATGAACCCCTTTGCTGGCTAATACTCGATTAACAATTAATTTTAGCTCCATTTTCGAATGATTTACCTGGTCAGGAATTCCTTAGCTTTCACATTCAAACATTATCTAGATCAAGCACGTGTAATTTTTTAAAAAACTATTCATTACGACATTAATAGGTCCCACTACAAGCATGGGAGAATAACTGCAAATAACTAAATGCATAAACCCTAATGTGTTCCGTATTATCCGTATCTTTTGAACTTGCCGGAACAGCTATAACTTTTAAAAACCAAACATATAACTGACTTTTGTTAATACATTGTATTCGAGAACCTTCCAAGACTTTGATGGTACTTATTAATACTACTATATTTTTTCTAAACTTTTGGCCGTAGAATTAGGTAGAAGAAAGAGCAATAACTTTGGAATGCATCCAATGCTTAGTCTGCTTCAGAATGCTGTGTCATTACTGTTTCAACATGTCTATGTACCTCCCCTCCAGAATGCCTTTATCTCCAAGGAACTGCAGAAAATTTTCGAAGCTGCATTCTTTGTAGGACAATGGATGCTTCTCATCCACTAGTTCTGGAGCAGGTACTACTTTTCTATCTATTGCCATACTGTGAAGACTTGCAATTGAAATACGCTTCTTCTCCGAGTTCACGATTGCTCGATGAACAACACTTTTGTATCGGCCATTGCTTAGCACTTCCAATTGATCTCCCACCTGAACCACCAAAGCTTCTTTAATTACTGGAACAGTTTGCCATTTCTCATTGCTGTCCATGAACTCTAGCCCTTTTTGGTCTTGGAGAATTATGGTTAACATTCCATAATCTGAGTGTGGTGGCAGGCCCAGTGCTAGACTTGGTTCTGGGCAAGCAGGATAACAGTTGACGGCCATGACTTGGGAGCCTTGCTCGATGTCTTCCTGTAAGTAGTCTGATCGTAGACCTAAACTCTCAAATATTATTTCCATTATCATTGCTTGCAAATCATGTGCAGCCTTTGCATATGTTCCCATTTTGTTCCTGCAAAAATTCTCACATATTTTTAGACCCTTTTACATTTTTTATAGGTCTAGTATACTTGAGAACATGTTCAAATAAGAATGTAAGTAATTAATATAGTTCTTTGTATTTAACAGATGCCTTATATTATAACAATGAGTATAAGTTATTGCAGTTTCTTACTTGTAACTTGGAGGATTTGATGGCCACATGTCTATCCAAGTTGAGATTGGATTAGAGTAGTGTTTGATGAAGTCTCTCCAATATTGAACTTTATCAGTTGTGTGATTCACACTTGTGCCATACCTTACAGGTTTACTGACATCTGAAGAGGCAAAACACATCTTCATTTCATTAGGCATATCGAAGAACTCTGCAGCAACATCTAGCGCCTCATTTGTGAATGACGTTGGAATTCCATGGTTAATTACCTGCAGAATGAACTACTTTAGTGCATATTTCCAAATCACAGTGGTTAAGCTGCATGCATGACGTTCAAAACATTTGTTAGTGAACTTAGTCCTAAAGCCCCTAGATACTGTGGAAGACGGAAATCCTTTTATGAACTTCCCTGAATTGCTTCAGGGAGCACTTAATTTTTTTTTACTCTCTAATTTCTGATGTTTAAACACCAAAAAAAAAAATACTCCCTCCGTCCCAGGTCTTTCTTCAAAAAGACCAGGACACACATATTAAGGAAAGGTTGGAGTATGTGAGTGTGAAGTTAAATAATAAAATATAAAAAGTATACTTTATTGACTTTTATGAGTGTAAATTATTTCCTTTTTAAGGTGTGAAAAAAGAGCTGGGACGTCCCGAAATGGAAAAACAGGAAGAAAGAGTTGGGACAGAGTGAGTAAAAAATTGCTGGTCATTGTGTAACACATTTAGAAACTTACATCATGGTGCATAACCTTAAAACTCGTTTCTTGAATTGTTCAGCATATATTGACTGTCGTTTCATGCTCACAAAAACTTGCTGTTTTGTATGCAACAATTAAATAGTTAACGTACCTGAAAAATCCCAAATTCCTTGCAGGCCCAATGCACATCCTCTATAACATGTGAGCGAAGAGACGGGTTGGCTAATGAGGAAAGATCTATAACTGGCGGAGCCCTGGGGGAGCAATGCGACGGTAGGTGGTTAACAGTAGGGCGTTGTGATGGAGGAAGTATGTAACGTTGGGGAACACTGCTTATACCCTTTTCAGAAAGCGCCATTGCACTCATGAAAGAGCAGCCCGACCCCACTTTTTTCTCGGCCATGCTTAACCTAGTTTGTTTCTCTTGTTCTCCAAACTTATCAGTTTCGATTGCAAGTTGATGAAAAATGACAACGACGGTTTGCCTATTTATAAGCTTCAATTGCAACATATATAATAATATATCACATAATCTGTTTAGGTGTTACATTGAATGTAGGATGATACTAATACGTACTACTTTTGCAGCAGGAGCTGATCATTTTGTATCTTAAACGCGGAGAGGGTCAATAGCAAAAAGATGGAATTCAGCCGTTCTTTCCCCTTGAAGGTTTATTTTAATCCAAAGGTACAAAATATAGGGCAATATGGGGCCCGGTTAATTTGTATCTTGAACAAAATCAGGCTAATATATGTTTCTGTAAATTATATTTAATATTTTTCACGTAGCTGGAGTCTATTTTAGGAAACAAATCTTAGATCAGCACCATTTAGCCTACAAAAAGAAAAGGAAAAAAAAGAAAAAAGAAAAGAAAGTAAGAGGTCCTATGTTGTTTTTATTCATAAAGTTTCACACTCCTAGTCCAGGTGCAGCTTTGACTCCAGGTCGTTAATTTTAGGTGGATGCTTACTTGATGCCATTACATGCAACACATAGTACATTAAAAGTACTCTCTTCGTATTGTGGCACTTTTTACCTCAATGAATGTACAATTTTTAAGCAAAGTAGGATAATGTATAAAATTGTATTATTAAAATAATAAAATTAATTGAATTAAATGTAAAAGTATGATACTTAATGTAAATATATGAATTTTGTGAGGATAATGTTAAAGTAGTAATTTTTATTTGTGAGGTGTGAAAACAATTGTGGAACAGATAAAAAAGGAAATTGTGCAACGGAGGGAGTATTAGGTTATCATTATTGATATACATGTAACATATTAAAAGTATTAGATAAGATTAGGAGTTGGAACTTAGTTATTATGTTATTATTTGGATAAATGTGTGTTACTGAAAGATAAAATATGTGTTATTAATTTTTTAATTTCGTTTTGTACTTCTATGGTGATTATAAAAATTAAAAGTTCACAACATTAATGTAATAAAGTTCATCACAATGTATAAATAAATACAACACAATTTAATTTTAATATGTTATATACAATATAATAAACCCTATAGTAAAAAAATTAATTAAAATTCGGTCTATTTGATTCTGATGGTCCAGAATTGAAATAAACCAAATAGACCCTATTTTAAAAGTTACGGATAAAAATTGAACAAAAACTTTTTGGATAAAATTGAATGGATCGAATTACAACGATTCAGTTTGATTTTATTTTTTTAGTTTTTTAAATTTTATGAATATTCCTACTTTTGAAAAGCTGAAATATAAAAACTTGCTATGGTGCCAAAAACAATTTTTATACCACCTTTCACGAATGTCATAATTTTATGTACACTCGACTATTCAAGTGCATTTTAAAATAATTATATCAATTAATACTAAAAAGTTATATATATTATTATTGTAAAATAATTTTTCGATAATAGCATGTATAATTTTTTTTAAAATACACTGATATTCCTCTACCTCCGTATTCTTGCACCACGGCAAGTCTTCATGGAAGCCAATAGCTTTCCCTCATCTAATCTCACACAGCCGTCCAACAATCAACTCTTCATCATATCTCAAAAATCAACATTAACAATGGCTCATGAACTATAGATCTATAATTGATAAAACGCTTATGGTTCAAATGATCACATAATTAATAATGTATAATATTCAGATACACAAATAAATAATTATCTCATTTGGTTCGTAAGATAAAATTATCTATCTGTAAAAAACATGTATGTTTTTTACGGATAGATACTTTTATCTTACGAATAAAATGAAATTTTATGATACTCTCTCTGTCCATAATAAATAATTTTGTTATTTTGCACGTGGTTTAATGCAGTATATTTTTCATACACAAATTTTAAATTCGTAAACGGACCTCGCAATACATCATAATACTCTTCGAAATATTACATTAAATTACGTGCAAAATAACAAGACTATTGATTGTGGACGGATGAAGTATATGGTAAGCCTTAAACTCAAGAATAAACAAGATGGATTTCAATAAATTGAGGTGGCTTGATCAATTTGTTTCGCTGTTTTTTTACATTCTTTCGGTTCCTCTGTACAGTTTTTATTCCAATCATCCCTAAACACATAAAAAAGAGTAATTTTTTTATTACATTAATACTACTCTCTCCGTCCCGTTGGAATTTGCACCCTACGGGACGACACATTTTTTAAGAAAAATATGTTATATATATAAAGTAGTGGCATATGAGTAAATATGTGTAAAGGTTTGTGAGTGTGCATGTAAATCAATTTTTTTTTTTTAGTGTGTAAATTTGTGTGGGACGTCCAAATAAAAAAAGTGTGTAAATTTATGTGGAACCGAGTGAGTATGAATTTTTAAATTACCCCTATGATTATTTGGGGTGCTGCCTCCATCAAAGCTAGAGCTGTCAAAAAGGGCCGGCGGGGCGGGGCAGACCTAAACCCGTAAAAGCCCGTCCTTTGGCGGGGCGGGGCGGACTGAAAATATGGCGGGCCGCCAAAACCCCAACCCAACCCATTTAATGGCGGGCTTTGGCGGGCCATTTCTATTTTTTTTTTTTAAATTATTATAATTTCAACTAAAATCATCATATAAAATCACATAAATAATTTATAATATAAATCTCACAACGAGAGCCACAATTCACATAAAGTAAAGTTCATCAAACATAATATAAAAAATTTAAAGTTAAAAATTTAATATAAAATTTTTAAAATTTAATATAAAAAATTTGAGTCAGGGGCGTGTTTGGTTCTTTTAGAACCTGGGTTGGAAGGAAAATTTAATATAAAAAATATAAAGTTAAAAAATAATTAAAAAATATTATATATTACACATTATAATTATATATAAGTATAAAAAATATATATTGACGGGTTGGCCCGCCCCGCCAACCCGCCATCCAAACGGGCCGGCCCATCTAGGCACGCTTCCAAGCGGGCTAAGAAATTCTTGGCCCAACCCTCTTATTATTATTGCGGGGCGGACTGGCCCAACGGGCCCAGCCCATTTTGACGGCTCTAATCAAAGCACATAACTATATATGTCTATTGTATACGTGCACAGTGACAACAAATGCAATCGATGAATAATGTGGCCTTTACAAGACCATACATTTTATAGTATAGGAGCCTTTAGCTTTGCAGAGAAGATTGCTATAAGAAAATATAGAATTACCTATAGAAATTGATAATATAACTATGAAATTTAAAAAAAAAATTAATTTGTAATGGAGATTGGCTGCATAATTGCTTACAAAATTTTATAATTATATAGAAATCTTGATTTTTTATCTACAAGAATTTTGTCTACAGAATTTTTGTAAACAAATTCTTTGTAGGTAAAGCTATCAAATAGGTCAGACCAACCCAATACGGGCACGATATATTTTTGCCCGGCATATTGTCTTCATACCATATTACAAATTGGTATAAAAAAAATTACTATTTTTAAATAGGTACAATATGCAAAAAAATAACTCTATTATTCAACCTTTGTTTACACTATTATGCAAAAATTTTGTACCTATTTAAAAATATTGCATTACTTTTGTATCAATCAATGATTATTTCTTATTTATATTTGTGTTTATGTGACAACTATATATTGGGTATTTAACATCTTAATATTAGTTTAGTCTATTTTTTTTTAAAGAAATTAGTAAAGATTTGAACATTGTATCTCGTTCTTTATAAGGCTTAATGCTAACCAACTATATATGAGAATTAAATATATTTAGTTAAAAAAATATTATGAAAATGAATTAATCAAATATAATTTCTTTTAATAAATTAAAATTTAATATATTCAGCTGCTTGTTGTGCAAATATTGCAACGAATACTATTTACTAAAAAATATCTAACATTTTAAAGTAAAGTCAACTAATATAGATTATTGTTAATGTTAAAAAAATTAGTACTACACTTACTGAAACTTTACGTAAACTGTATATTGAAATTTAATATATTAAAAATCATTTTCATATGAGTTTGAAATATAATTATCTAAAAAGGTAATCCCGAGTATTACGCGGGTTATACACTAGTATATATATATATATTTAAACTCTAATTTTCCACGTTACACTCTAACTTCCCATATTCTCTATAAGTGATAATTCATTTATTATATAAATAATTTTAATTTATAAAATAAATAAATGGGACAAGTTTTTAGCAAAAAAAAAAAAAAGTTTAACGTCGTCGTTTAGAGTTCCAACACTATTTGCTGGTTTATTACCCCATCAGAGGTTCCGCTCCCAATTTGAAGCTTCATTTAAATTTAAAAATTAATATTTTATAAACAATATAATATAATTTATTGATTGTTAAGTTTTAATTTTTATTTTATGTTCCACATGTAATTTTTTTAATGCTTATATCTATTATAATTATTTTATAGTTCTTATATTTTATATTGCTTATCTTCTATTTAAGAAAAATTAAAATTTTTTTATGTACTCCCTCCTCCCAATATTCATTCTCACTTTTAAATGTTGCCTGTCCCTCAAATTTATTCTTATTTTTTTAATATTTTTTTATTATCTCACTCACTCACAAACAATTATTTTATTTTCTAGTTGACCCCACAATTATTCCAACTCATTTTATATATTATTATCATAATTTTTTTTTTGTATAAATTCGAGTTCACGATGAATTCATATTTATTAATTATCACTATTATATATATACACCATCTTGCTAACTCAAGAAATGTTAGCGATTTTTTTAATAAATTTTTTATTTAATTTTTTTAATTAATAATTACTTCATCGTCATTTAAGCAAATTAATTTCTTAAAAACTCTAGAATAAATAAACTCAAAATTGACTTAACAAATAAAAAACTCAAACAACTTTGAATATTATTTGATATCGTGTATCTTAAGTAAATCAAGGTTTAACTTGAATTGATCTTGTAAATATTTTATTCCTTTTTACTAGGTCAATATTTGAATTATATACAACTATAACTAGTGGAATTTTTCAATCACCTCATTAACGGTGCTATCAAAAATATCTTCACATATTAATTACTATTTTAAAAAAATATTATATATTTACTTAGGAACTAACAATAAATAAAGCTAATAAAAATAATTTTTAGAGAAAAAAAATAAAATTTGTAGAAAAAAATCAGCAATTAAAATGGGTGGTTTAATTGCCCAGCACTCTCAATCTATCCCACAATAAAAGTCAGACTTTTTTTAAAAACTCTCTACACAAATTCAAAAATCTACGAAGCGTATTCCGAAACGGAGGGAGTATATTATATTTAATGTATACATAATATTTAAAAATCTCACGTAAAACTCGAACACTACACTAGTTTGATATATAAATGAAATTTTATTTTATATATATGCCAACAAAATTCAACAATTAAATTAAAACTCAAATTTTTAAATAATATAATTCAACAATTCTTAATAATCTTCACATTCAAACAACAATATCTTAAAAATTCTTAATAAATCAAAATATTTAATTGTGATTCAATTTGAATCTCTCGTGAAATTCTATCCATTTGAACTACTCCCTCCGTTCCAAAACTACTTTCGCACTTTCCTTATTTGAACGTCTCAATTCTTCTTTCACACAGGAAACTTTTCTCTCTCACAAAATTCAACAAAATACACTTTTTCTTATTTTATTATTTAATTTTACACTCACATATTTATTTTTTCTTGGTTCGCGTGCCCGGAACTGCTATGAAAATAGTTTCGGAACGGAGGGAGTATATTACGGCACGTAGTGTTATTGGGTCGGAAATTAATGTAAGTGGTGAAAACCAGTGACGCCATGCGACTTGAAAACCGCAGCTGGTTTGTTATATGATTTTGGCTTTATTTTCTATTTAAGGGCAACTTGTGCCGCATTCTCTGCACTCATTGAATTCCCCTTTCCATTTTATTCTTATTTTCTGGCAGCAGCTTTGCTCATCATTTTGGTAGTATATATGTATGTATTTTATATGTGTGTGTATACATGTGCAGTTGTATTTTTTGGAAAATGATGAAACTGTTGCTATGAATCGAGGATCTTCATGCAATGTATTTCTTACTTCACTAAAAAAAATTATTTAAATATTTATACAGAATTCATGTTGGATTATTTAGAATGTCTATCATATGGGATTTGTGAATCTAATCTTGAGTAGACTTAGGTGGCAAAATTTTATATGATCATGATTCGTGAGTTTGTATATGAATTGTTGTCTAATTTAAATTACATGACATAATTTTATGGTAAAATATTATATAAATCATAAATGATTTGTGATATAAAGTTTATATTTATGATTTTTTTTTGTCTTGTTAAAAAGTGGTTCATAATATGAATCACTTTCACACAATACCTACTCAAATTTTATATGAGCATGATTCGTGAATTTAATCTAAATAGAGTTACATGATAAAAAATTGTATGAGCATGATTCATAAATTTGTATATAAATGATAATCTAAATAGAGTTATATGACAATTTTATAGAATATAATTCATGAATATGAATTTGTATATGAAGTGTACTCTAAACATAGTTAGATATGACAAAAGTTTATATGGCCGGACATGGTTTGGTTTAGGTATCTGAGATTTATGAATTTCATTAATCTTACACAATAGACACTAGATATGCATACTACATACAAGTATTAATTATATCCATTTCTGTAAATGGATAAAAAATAGAGTGGAAGTATCAATAAAAGGTAAAAATTGTGAAGCACGTATGATGCGACTTTGCTAGTACAACCCAAAAGTAAAATATATAAGTTTTTCATAAAATACTCTCTTGTACGATTATTTTTTTAAAACAGAAAAGTAAGTCTCTTGTGCACCGTGCAACTCATTGAAAAGTCATAAATTTTATTACTAAAAAGTGGATTTTTAAATTTTTAATAATAACACGTATAACTTTTCAGTAATAAATAATATAATTTTTTAAAAATATATTTAAATTGCATGGTGCATTAAGTATATATAAGACTATGGCAAAAAAAAAAGTTTAATATGCATCAATTAATTAAGACGAAAATCAAATTAACGGAAGGGTATAATTGGACAATAAATATTTAATTTGTATAAAAGTTATAACGATTATAGGGTGAAGCATGGAGTTTAAGTCATAATTAGTGTTTGTAAATTATACTATTATAACTTTAATTTTCTCTTGAGAGAGTTATAACTTTGATTTTTGACCTACTCATTTGAGGAGTACATACAAGTATAACTTCACACAAATTTTTTTTTTCTCAATCTCATAACATTATCTATAATTTTACTAAATAACTGTTTTTAGTTTCTCACAAAAACTATGTCTAACGTAATAGATCATCACAGTGATATCTAAAAATATTTACTCTCTTTTTCCACATAATATAGTTGACTTTTATTAGTAAATGATTTAATGCAATATATCTGAAAATATTTATTCAATCAACCTAGGACTCCAAGACATAAAACTTATGGACGAAGCCCACTAGCCCAAAGTTTCAAAGAAGGTCAATCTAAGGAATGAATTCAGACGAGGTCGAGGTCAAGCTATGAAGACCTTGATCGCACCTCACTGGCACATCGTTTATATTTCGTTGATCTCGCCAAGCCTTGAAGACGTCAAATGAGGTCCAAAAAAAGTCCACTTCGCCAGATGTTAGCGAGCTTCCAGATCCAACAACAACAAAAATCTTGTACCTTGACCAACGAGATGACGTTTAGAGTCTAATTAAGCAATATGATCAAGACTATTATAGCAATTGACAATAAAGTATACTTTTTAGAGTCAACTGAGACAGATCTTACTTTAGAAAATACTTGTCTTGCCTGTAAAAGATTAAGTACAAATGTTTAGTTGTTCATCTCTCATTGGGCCGAATCCTCTGTGTGCGAAGGATTTAATTCAGATCCTGTACCCACCACTCTTTGCATTAAATTCATGGATTCATCAAGTTATTAGGGCAACAAATACTACTGCTTGGGCACATAATAAATTGTCCGAGACTTTCAAATTCAAGCTCCACTGATAAGTAGAAATTTATGCATAATTTTGGTTTATTAAAGTACAATTTATTGCATAATTAAATTAGAATTGTGTGTTTTTTTTACTTATATTTTATGATCTTAATTAAATAAATTTTACCTTAGTTTTTTTTATTGTGATTTTAAAATTTAAAGATTTTTAAAAAAAAAAAAAAATTAAGTGAAGAAGCCCAAGAATTTCCAAACCCATTTAGGGAAATTACTTTTGAAACAGGCCATTACTAAATCATGGGCCAATTAGCTAGCCCATGAGAATATTAACTTGCCCACTAATTAGGCGGTGGAGTCAAAGCCCATGCAAAAGAGAAAGCCCATATGCGTGTTGGGCCAAGAAAAGCCATGCAAATCAAGGCCCAAGTCCGCAAAGCTATGCATGGAACACTTTTAATTGGTTTATATAAGTAAAGGAAGACTGCATATATACGAGAAAAAAAAAAAGGAAAAGGAATTTATTCCCTTTTCCATGCCCTTACGGTCCATAGTGGCCGGAGGGCCATTTCTGTTATGGGCTTTTTCAGGAAATTTATTCCCGGCCCAGGTTATTGACACTAATCACTTTGGGAAGTACACTACCTTGAATATGTTCGATATTTTTTATTTTAAACTTTTAAAAAAATTCGAATAATTTTTCATTTATTCACTAGGTTAGAAAAAAAAAATTCAAAAAAAATTACCGAATAAAAGGTCGTGTATTTATAAAAAAAATAGTGTATTTACCTAAAAGGCTAGTGGGAATAACATGGGCCTTTGTTCCCTTTTCCGCAATCTTATTACGGTAAACAGTTTTTCCATGGCATACAATTTTTTAAAGTTAAAGAATAATTTGACTAGGTTAAATAAGAATTGACCGATAACTACCCTAAATATTTTATCACACTAAATAATATATAAAGAACAAAATAGAAAAAAAAATAGTTTGGACAAAGTAAAAAGATTAGGCAATGTGTTGAATTGATCTCTACAATCCTACTATCTTTCCACATACATATATCTCACGTTATAAAATAATTTATACCTATAATTTTAATATTCTCTATATTAAATAAATAAATATTCAATTATAAAAATTAAATAAATACAATAAAATTACAAAATAACAATATAAAAGTTAAAAGAGACAAAGTAACTCAATCAA
>JAPKLY010000003.1:2016917-2057146 GCA_026898435.1 Prunella vulgaris
CTTATTTGACCGCTTCACACAGATTCTAATCGATTTTGATTCGTTGAATCGTGAAAACAAATTTGTAAACTAAAACCAAACTGATTCTGTGATAGATTTCCGATTCAACTGGTTGAACTTGCCGATCCGGTCGAATTATGAAAATAGTGCCCTCAGTTTCTTTATTCCACTTCCCATCCATTAATAAAATACAAGTATTACATGATGTTGACCCAGAACTAATAATTCTTCAATTAAAAGAAAAAAAGAAGTTACGAATAAAATGAGTAATAATATATTCAAAACTATGCCGACTCTAGATGCATTTGTTTGATAAAGTCAATAAGTTGCAATGAATCATTGATCCGGTGACAACTGGAGAACTCTCATCTCAACCTACTCAATGTTATACTCATATATATGTGTGTGTATATATATATATATATATATATTAAAATATGCATTTTAAAAAATGTTTTATTAACTTTATAAAATAATAATAAAAAATATTTTCAAATAAAATAGATATTATAAAAACATTTTATTTATTTTTTTATGTATGAGAATTATTGTAATTTGGAAAATGAAAGTATAAAAGTTATTAGGGGATATAGAGTATAAAATAAAAAATATATTAGGTGGGTGAATTATGATATAATTAATTAATAGTGAGAAATATTTCTTTAGTCTTCTTCTTTATTAATCAACTAAATGAGAAAGGTATTAGGTGTGTGTTAGACTTGAATCGTGCATTATAAAAATATTTGCATTGTGGGAACAGTATCTCTAATGACCAAAATTTGAAGGAAAATCTCACATGAGGAAATCACTTAAAAAAAGAAGTGGCCAAATAAAAAGAGTTAAAGGTTCTACGAATTTTATTTTTATTTTTATAAATAATTATTTTATTTATGAACTCACAATACCATGTCAACTTTATACATAAATAAGTAACGTTTCTAAAAATTCGTGTTAAAATTTATTTTTTAAATTAAATTTGGACATAGAAAGTAGTATTTAACCATGCATATTGTATTTTATTATTTCCATCACCACTCTATACGCGCATGCATTAGTGAAATAAATAAAATAGATGTTATTGATGGGAGATTAGGGTTCATTTGGTTCAATGGATAAGATAAATAACTCGAGATAGATTAGACAAGATTGTAATTTAGAGGTTATTATCTACGAATTGAATAGTATATTTGGATTGATGGATTAAGATAATTAGTAGTGTAAGATAATTTCATTTTGAATGTTGGGATTGTAAGATTAATAATAAAAGCATATGCAATTGACAATTTTGCCCTCTATATCATAAACAAAAATAAAGTAAATTATAGTTCTCCTTTTCAATATAAGGGGTGTATTTTAGTAAAGATAAAAATAATTGATATTTATCATACCTCTTACCTAAAATAATATTATCTTCCATTCATAAGATAATTGAATTTTAGTTTTGGGTTTTTTATTAATCTTGGGTTTTTCTCCATTAAACCAAACATAAAATTAGATAAGATAATTTAATTTATCTTAGCTTATCTAACGAACTAAATGAGGCCTAAATATTTTTTAATTAGCCTGGAAGAAAGAAACCCAAGTAGGACAACAAAGCTTCAACAATTTTGTAAATTTATATATGAATTTAAGACCAGCTGAAAGAAGTTTAAATAAAAGTATGCTAACTTAGACCAGGCTGTATTGGTGCCTTAAAAAATTGATAACCTCAAACATACATTAATTAATTAGTACTAGTACTAGTACTAATGGTATCTATATAAAGTCGCAGGTCACATTGTTGTTCTTCATTAATTCAAGTGTAGGGAGAAAATTAAAGAACATCTACACTCATACATAGGTTATACATTTAAAATGGCCAGAGCTATCTCCTTTCCTCTTCTCCTTCTTCTTGTTATTCCGGCAGCTTACGCCGCCACACACACCGTAGGCGGAAACCAAGGCTGGGATACCGGCATCGACTACACCGCATGGGCTAAGGACCTCACCTTTGTTACCGGCGACACTCTCGGTATGAATTAATTTAACAGTTGAAATTATTTATATTAAATTTTTTGAACTGGTTACACTAAAATTTTTAAACAGTCTTAATTGTCCATTTAAATAGTCTTGAGTGAGATCTATATTGAATGAAAGAAATATTAAATGAAAGAAATTCAACTCTTAATTATTGAGTAAATGCTTACTATATCAAGCGCATTTCAGACTTTCATCCAAAAAAAAAAAAAAATAACACTTACTCTTTCAGAAATTACTTCTTACATCTTGTGATTATATTAATTTTTTTTAGAGATTCTAGTATTGCGTACTTTCACTTACAAACATAAGTGAAACATTAGAACGACTTGCATTAACTCCACTCACACAATCTAATTTATTTATTTTTCAATTTAATACATAAAAATTTATAAAATTATCGGATAAATCTCTATTCATTATTCTACCTTTTTTTAAATTTTTTTTTTTTTTTGCCTAAGCTTGCATTTAAAAAACTTAAAAAAAAAAATTCCTGCATATATTGGGGACTAAAATTTATTAAAAATAAATGGTTACTAATTAAATTTGAAATATAACCCAAGTATTAATTATGTTTGTTATGATCAGTTTTCAACTACGGCGGGAGTCATACGGCAGATGAAGTAACCGCGAACGAGTACCGGAGCTGCAGCTCCTCCAACCCCATAAGCTCCAACGCCAACAGCCCCACCACCATCTCTCTCACCACCGCCGGCACCAGGTACTTTGTATGTCTCAGATCCAACCACTGCGCCCAAGGCATGAAATTGGCCGTCAACGTCACGGCGGCCACCGGTTCCCCCTCACCTCCGTCCACCACCCCCTCACCACCTTCCGGCGGCGCCACCCCGTCTCCACCTACTCCGACCACGACCCCTCCGTCCGGCGCAGCAACCACTTTGGGTGGCGGAAGTAGTTTAATTGTCGGGTCGTTACTTGTTTTGGCAGCCGGGTTAATGGGCTAGGCAAGAGGCAGTGCTATAGAATTTATTTGTTTTTATTTTATTTTATTTTTTCAGTTTTTTTTTATAAAAAAAATTATCTTTAGTACGTGTGTACATGTTTGTGAGTTTGTGTCACCATCTTTGCGATTGTTCCTATTGTTATTTGCTTCAATAAAAGACTATGCATTTTTAGCTTTTATTTTTCATCTGTTTAATTGCTAGCCTTTTAGTATTATTATTATTATTATTATTATTTCATTTCATATTTTCCCTATTATTATCTCATTTATGTTTTGCTAAAGAGTTAAATTTTATTTTTTACAAAATGGCTTCGCGCGAATCATGTGTTGATCACGAATATTTTTAACTACATAACATAATACTCTACTGCATTAGACTCATCAAAATGCTACTACCTCTATCCACCAAATTATTTTTCACTTTCCTTTTTTGTTTGTCCACAAAACTTTTTCTCATTTTTTTTATCTGGAAACAATCCACATTCACAACAAAAAAATTTGGGCCCACAATACCTCTACTTTTTCCTTACTTTATCTATCATTTCAATATAATACTAATTTTCATTAAATCCCGTACCACTTCACAAATGAGAAAAAAATTGATGGACGGAGGGAGTAGTATATATATGACCATTTTGTGCACATATGATTTAAGAATTAAATATGAGTAATATCTTCCTCTTTCATAATTACTCTCTCCGTGCACCAATATATTTTTCATTTGTAAAGTGACATGAAATTTAATAAAAATTAGTATTATATTAATATAATAGATAAAATTAAAAAATAAAAATAAAAATATTATTGGTTTCAAACTTTTATTTGTGAGTGTAGATTGTTTCTAAATAAGAAAATAGAGAATTTTTTTTGTGAACAAATAAAAAAAAAAAGTGAGAAATAATTTAGTAGATAGAGGGAGTAACTTTTTTCAACAATGAGCACAAAACTGAAATGAGGTTCTTAGATCTAATATATTATATGCATCTTATTATCGATAATGTCTGTATGTCGTGCAATACAAAATATAGCTTGAGAAGAGAAACATATGTTTGTATTTTACAAATTGCACTTACTAGGTGAAATATTAATTTTGTGATAGTTTGACTGCGCTGAAATAAGATAACAGAAAACATTAGCAATAAATGAGGATAAATATCCATTATATATATATATATATATATTTGTATCACAAAATGCAGGATTATATGTGAAATTCATCAAATTCCAAAAATGGAATAAATTAATCCGTGCGAGTAATTTTGTGATGTGTGCGCTCCCAACTACCACTAGGCGAAATTATAACCTCATTTGATTACAATTAACAAATTACAAACAAAAGGAAAAGTTCTTTGACGAGTAGACACAAATATTCTTGACTATGATAATGTTTGCAATTTAACATTTAAAATTGAATTAGGTAACCACAATTCAAGACCTGCCAACTCACATAATACCCACTCCATTCAAAGTCAATTAGCTCAATCCCCTTTTTTACTTATAAAATACTTAGTCTAAAAAAAAAGAAGCTTTTACAGACATGATATACAAGATTTAGTCTTACATGCACCAGGTGTACCGTGTAATTCAAATTTATTTTTAAAAATTACACAAAATATTGTTGAACACATGTTATTACTGAAAAGTGTATTTTAAGGAAAAATTACAAAATAATTCTCAAAATTAAAAAAAATTACAAATTGATTCTGTGCAGAAAAAAAAAAAAAACTTCTGTGCAAAAAAAAATATTATTCCCTCCGTCCTAGACCAATTTGTACACTACTTAAAAGGAAAACATCGATTTACGTGCACACTCACAAAACTTTCCACATATTTACCCATACACAACTATTTTATTTAAAAAATACATTTTTCTTAAACCGTGTGCCATCCCAAGGGTGCAAATACCCCTGGGACGGAGGGAGTACATTTCTGTGCATATATTGTGAATCAATTTGTAAATATAGTTATTTTTTTGAACTAATATGTAAGTCACCCTATCTTTAATGGTGTAAATTTTCAGTAATAATTTGGATAATTTTTTAGTAATAAACAGTGTAATTATTTAAAAATACACTTGAATTGCACGGTATACTGATGCACAAGAAACTTACTCAATATACAATATCCTCCCCATAATATTTATAAACAAATATCTTTTTTTATCTATAGATACATACAATTAATTTACTTTTTGCGTCATTTGTCAATCATTATATCTTTCTTTTTGTGTCATTTCTCTGACGAAAGTTTAGCGTATATAAAAATAAGAAGAGCCCTTCATGACTTATGCATGTTCACGTTTTCGTAGCTGTAACTTTAAGTCTTGACTAAATTAAATATACCAACATTTACATATATTTTAAAAATTATTATCCAACTCTTTGTGTAGAAATAAAAGGTGGTGGAGAATGATTGTCAAGGACATTGAGAATTGATAAATAAAATTAATTTAAATAATCAAATTAAAACTTGTTTTGACCATTTAACACAAAACGCGTTACTCATGAATTCCTCCTCAATCCACACATAGATTTTAATTTGCGTGACGATCTAAAAAAATGTTAATTGGTCAAAATAAAAATACATCTATATATATGATAGTATGATTAGGATAGGTTTGATTAAAAATATTTAGTTGTTTTCAATTAGTTGAAACTCTGATAACAACGTCGCACAGTAATTAATATCATTATTACATTTTGCAAACTCTATCAAATTAAGCTGAACTTGATTTTAATCACAGATTTAAAAACACATTTAAAATTTAATCATCTATCAACATAAACTCTGATAGCTCAATCTGTGTAAAGTTGCAATGGATTATCCATGCTTGATTCAATTGATAATCAAATATGTGCAACTCCATAGAAACTCAAACAAGCTTTAATCCATTCAACTTGATTTTAATATCTTTTTTTTTTTTTTTTATTCGAATGCAATTGATTTTAATATCTAATAATCACTAATTTATTAAAAGAAAGCAAACCTGATCGGTTACATGGGAGGAGGATTAGTCCATCTTCTCTTCATCTCAGACTTCCATCTAACTTCCTTGAGTTTACCATCTAATCCGTAGTCCCTTTCCATCACAAGGTTGATACCCTCGCTTGAATACCACCCGACACCTATGCAAAGTATGCCGTCCTTTTTCACATCGACATATGCAGTCACACCTCCCGGTAGCCACAGGACTGCCACATCTTGCATGTCCAGCATCTCTTCCTCTCCAAAGTAAACGAGATTCTCTGGTAAGCTTCTCTTCTTGAGGTTTTCGGTGCAGAGATATACGTAAGGGGGGCTGCTGTTTTCTTCTATCGTCATATCCTCACTATATATAGGTGAGGCACTAATCTCAAACACCTTCCACGAGCCACTCAGCTCTGACGGCTGGACTCGTTTCCTCTGAGAAAATGGCTTCAAATCCGACTCCGTCTCACTGTCGGGCATAGTATGGTAACAATAAAAGAAACAAGGATGCTATGCAACAAAAATATAAACTTTATACACAAGCTGGCATAGCACATGGGATTTTTTGCTGCACGATGATGTAACATCTTATGTTACGGTATCTAGATGAACGACAAATACACAGCATAAATTACATGTCATTCATTTATTTCGCATTGTCGTGTAACAGAAGATGTTAATGGGATATCCCATTCACCATCAGAACAAATAAGATATGGCTTGAAGAATTTTGCAGCGATCAAAACAAATTTGCAATGCATGAATATATCGAAAAATCAAAGAAGTGATAAATGGTAGTACCTTGTTTCAGGGATACTGGCTGGACTAGCCCATTCTTCTTCATAAACAGCAATCCGCATTATTTGGATATCAGAACCTCCATTACTGAATTCTATAGTATGCACAACCCGCAGTCGCTTGTGGCAGCCTTTAACCAAACACTGGAAAAGGACAAAAGAGGCAGATAAGTTCTTTGATTATAGTGGGGAAAATGAACTGCATATTTACTTGAAATCCAAATTGGTACATTTGATAATTTAATACTCTTACATCTAAGAAAAGAAGAGGTAGAAGCTTATATTTAGATTTCCATAGTTAGTGCTCGACAAATCATAATTTTCTACCAAGGGCTAACTAGAGCATGGCAGAACTTTTTCAAAATCGGAAAATTGAACTCACATAACTGTACAGAGGCATAGTAGTAGACTAGTAGTCAGAGATTGCAACAAAAGGTAAATTCTTGAAATGTCACGAACTTTATAACAAATGCAAAAGGGGATTTCATACATTCAGCTTCTGTTTTTGAAGTAAAGTAGCCAAAATTATTTGTCATTCTAAGTGATATTCAGTTTCAAATGTTATTTTCATTGAGATCATATAACAAAAATGGTAATGTTTGAAGCAAGCAACACAAGCAAACTCTAGGGCAAAATGTAACATACTTGTTCAAACTTGAATGTTGGGGAAAGGTAATAATTAGACTCATTCGATTCACCAATTGGGATATCCAACGGGCCTCTGGAATAAGATCCATCCTGAAAATTCATCGATGAAACTTATTAGTAAAATTCTTAACTATCCTGCATATATGAGAATAAAAATATCAGCAGGCAAGATCACTGCACGCATTATCAAACTAAAATGCAATTGCAATTCATAGGCAAATAGCCAATAATCAAGATTTGTATTGATATATGGGATTATGTATCAGCATAAAACACATGAATTGAGTATATTACCTCAAAGAAAACGAGACCAGGTTCCATTCCCATGACATCTTCTTCCATCACATCACTCCTTCCAAAGTCATATGATTCAATTTTTGGCAAATCAGAACCCATTGATTTTCCATCAGACGTTGACACAAAAGATGCATCATGTTTTTTATTTCCAACCCCAGCTCCATTATTCTGGCCTTCACCATAAGGGTTCAATGTTACCCAATTTATTTTCCTCTGCACTTGAGACTTCTGAGACCCAGAAGTGGATGGGATTGTCTGAATATGTGACACGGTGTAGCAGTCAAATAAGTTCTCGTTCCTGCTACCAACATCGACTGGCTCCATTTCTGCAGTGATTGGAGAATAAACAGCTCCCACACCCTTCCATATTCCACTCAAGCTACTTGTAAATGTATCCCATGCAGGCATAATAACAGGTTCCTGTTAACACAAAACCTTTTAAGTTCAGATACAAGCAAGAGATCATATACTCTTAAATTACTCTTCAGTCAAGTGTCATACCACAGCAAAGTTGGGATCAAGAATTCAAACATTTTGTAGTTTACCCGGTTAATATTTTAAGAGGACTACAATGTAGTCAAACTCACGCACAAGGACAACTCTTAGTAGTAAAACTCATATATAGAATTTGATGAGCATATATAATATTGCTGCACTTCTACATTACAAACACTTATCTGTAAATTATTCATTTTCGACAAATGGCTGCTTTGGATGCTAAGGAAAGAATATACCCAGCTTAACTATGATAAGGGTCTGTTCTTCAGTATACAATATAAGCAGTTAAGCACTCGCATAAGCAATTCGGGATCGTTAGAAGAAATTGCATTAATCGACAGGCACATATAGCATATAAATTCAAAATTCACCTGGGCCTGTAAAACAGTTTCAACTTCCATCAACATAGAACCAGAAACAAGAACTCTGTCACCTTTCCTAGTTGCATTCTTCACTCTCTTCCCGCCCCTCTTTTTCCTGCTCCGCGTTCTCTCCTTTTCCTTCTCGACTTTCGCCATCTCGTTGTCGATACTCCACACATTCTCCTTCCCCTTAGCTCCCACTTTCCCTCTCCTGCAATTATCCTTAAACTTAACAAAGCGCGGACTACTTTTGTCGTCGAAATTGCATGAAATACACGGATAAGAGCTGTGCCGCTGCTTCGGAAAAGAGAAAATTGAGCGATAATCTAACTGATTTCCGAGGAGTTGTTGGTGGGCTCCTCTTTGGAAGAATCCATTACTGATAGTTTTGCAAGCGTCTATACATGGCGATTGCATCGCTTACAGTGTACGTAAATTGATAATTAGGGTTTTGAATTTCAGGGTTTAGGGATTAACTGAACATTGAGAAGATGGTGGTGGTGGGTGGGTCCTGGTGAGCACTGGAATATTGGGGATGAGACCAAACCCTTCAATTGCCATTTACTCCAGAATTCCAGTTAGCTATCGAACCGAAACCGGGTGATTGGAATTTGGAAAAACGCTTTCTATCTAGCGACTTTAGTTAAAATTGGACGCGATTATCACAACACACACGCGAATATATGCAAGCAAGGCCCATTATTGAGCCCAAATTGTCGGATGCCTCGGCCCAAATATTTTTCCAGTTTAAAAATGTTACTTGCTACCCACTTCAAAATATTCCTTTAAAATAATTAAGCTTCAAAATAAGGAAAAAAATATAATAAAAATCCATGGACCTGGATATTATCACCCTCTAATTGAGTAGTTCAACCCCCGTTCACTTCACCACCCTATAAGAAACCCACACTCAAATCATCAAAAATTGAAACTTGTACCTTTGTCCATTGTAACTTGTCGCGGATGTTCACAGGGGCACGAACGCGGGTTCAAACTCTCCCTTCTCCGGTGGGGCGCTCGTCCCTCCCTTCTTCGGCGACGAGCGGGTTTGTCCTTTCTCCGACGCGCGGGTTCGTCCCTTCTCCGACGCGTAGGTTCACTGACACGTGGAGTTTTTGCTTTGAAATAGAATGAGGTGAATTTGCAAATCAATTAAATCATATATAGGATGATAAAGTGAATCGTGGGGTGAACTACTCAATCATGGGGGAGAATATCCGGATCCAAAATCCATTTGTTTTGTGATTTGACTCGACTGACTACATTTATAAAGATACTAGTTAGTGGCAATTTGTGGCCAATGTGATGGGCTAGCCCAAACAATCGATAAAATATTGAGTTGAGCTAGAAATGGCCCAAGTTATATGCACCTATTTTGTGAGCAGTACACACATTAAAGAATTTGTACATCTATTTTAAATATTTTTTTTTCCTTTCTTAAAAATCCTAATTTTCTTCCTCCTCCTACGTTGCCATGCTGCACACGCAACAACTCTTCTCTCTTTATTTTTTCTTTCTAAATTCTAAATTTGAGTGCAGCATCCCACTCACCACAGTTTTAGTGTCTATTAAAACTCTAAAAACAACTTTTAAAATAGTTTTTTTTTTTTAATTCTCTTTTATAACTTTTGAAAAAAAAACCATTTTAAAAGTTATTTTCTAAAATTTTAAAACAAATACTTATTCTCTCGTCCTCCCTTCTTCTATCATTTGCTCTTTTCTCCCCCCACCCCCTCCCTCCCAGTATATAATATCGTCTTCAATACAAACTTAGTATTTTTCTTTCTTTCTTTCACATTTTCTTTGAATCTAGTTTGATAAAAAGAATTAAAAAAAAAATTAAACAATAAAAAAATGTCTTATTTCAAAAAAAAAAATTGCCGAGAATATATTCAAATTTTTAAATAAATTATGCCTCTTTATTCGTATTTAGTTCAAAAATTATACACTTATTTTAAATAAATCAAGAACTAATTTTTGAGAAAAACTATAGTTTTTTTTATAGAACAGTGATCTTTTGGAATATTTGTTTTAAAATTGAAATTTTCTATGGTAACAATCTCGAGTTGGAATTTTTTAGATGACAACAGCCTCGATCTTCACTGACAGTCTAATAGAGCATCAAAATATTTAAAAGAAAATATAAAAATAAGGTGATTGCAGTTTTTCTAAATTAAAGAGGTGAATGGTGAGAGTATATGTATCATTTCATATATATATTTGAAAAGAATAAGATTGCATGGTGTATATAGTATTTATTAACTTGGGCCGCTACAAATATGTTGACCCAAAAAGAAAATAAAAAAACACACACACAAGTAGTAAGCCTATTATTATTAACCAAAAAAAGAAAAGAAAAAGTAGTAAATATTATTACCTCCGTCCCACAAAAGTTTGCATACTTTCTTTTTTAGTTTGTCCCACAAAAAATTGCACACCACTAAAATGGAAATATTCCTTTAAATTTCTATTTTTAAAATATTTACCTCACAATCTCCACTATACACATTCTACTCATTATATTTTTTCTTAAAACTCGTGCCCCAAAAGTACCGTAAACTTTTGGGGGATGGAGGTAGTATTTTTATTATCACCTGTGTTAATAAATTGAACAATAAAGCTCATTAAGAACATGGCATAGCACCTCAAAGCAGCCCTATCTTGTTGGCAGTATAGAAATGAACTCAAAATAATAATATAGGTTAAGAACTAACGTAAAGTTGTATTAGGAAATGTATTCTCTATGGTGGAAAAAATACTTTTAATTAAGTACGAAAGGAAAAATATCAAAATAGTTTAATGAAAATGATTGTGTAAATAAAATTTACAGTAAAATAAGTCTGTATTTTGCATGTATACATTTATTGTTTCATTAAAACTCTTCTATTTTTAGCAATAAAGGAAAAATTTATTAATTTGACATATTACTTGATTCATTTAAAAATATTATTTGTATAAACTGATATTCGTGAATAATTTCACAATAAAAATTAGTTTACATAGTTCCCACTCAATAATAGTCCAGTAAGTTTATGAAGGCAAAAATAATTATTATTAATTTTTCACTTTTAAAATACATTACCTTTTTTAAGTAAATCTTTTTTTATTCTTTTTACTATAAGCACAAAACAATTTACATATGAGACTACAAATATTAAAGTTAGCATCAAGAAAGGGTGCTTACTTTTGTTGACAACTTTTCTGGTCATCCTAATTTCAAAATAATTCAGCCCAAGACTTTGAATTAGAATCACTAGTTTTCTTTTTCTTTTTCTTTTTCTTATTATTTAATTATTTTGCTTTAGGGTGTTTGTAGCTGATTTTGGACACAAATATGTAAAGTTGGATGGACAACAAGTCCTTATGTTTCATTTCATAAAGGCTCAAACAGGGTGTGTCCCCGGTCAATTCAATGGCTAATATATTCAATCACATTCAAACCCCTCACTCATCTGTAAAGGGAGGTTTTACTTTAGGGGTTTTTCTAATTGTGTGTTTGCTTTGTTAAATGAAAAGGGATGTAAATTTTAATCCCTAGCTATTTGGTTCATACGACACCAGTTCATGATGCATTATCGATCCACTAAGGGCTTATTTGATTCAATAGATAAGATAAATAATTCAAGATAATTTAGACAAAATTGTAATATAGAGCTTGTTATTTGTGAGTTAAATTGTATATTTGGATTGATCGATTAAGATAATTAGTAATGTCAGATAATTTTATTTTGAATGTTTGGATTGTAAAATTAATAATAAAAAAATACACAATTGAGAAATTTGCCCTCTATAATATAAACAAAAATAAAGTGAATTATAATTCTCCTTTCCAATAAAAGAGGAGTATTTTAGTAGAGATAAAGATAATGAATTATTATCATACATCTTCCCTAAGATAATATTATCTTTCATTCATAAGATAATTGAATTTTAGTTTTGGGCTTTTAGTTAATTTTGGAATTTTGTCCATTAAACCAAACATCAAATTAAATAAGATAATTTAATTTATCTTAACTTATCTAACAAATCAAATGAGACCTAAAAAAAATTCTATTTATCTCATGAATGAGAGATAATTGATCATGTGTACAAGGAGGAGTCAGACAAATGTCGTATAAAAAGAGAGATAATTACTTATTTATCATATTCATTAAAATAATCAAACTCTGAAACTCAATAAAATCACAAAAATATTAATTAAGGAGTAATACATTGGTAGAAAAATGTCAAACTAATAAGCACAATTTTTAAGAGACGTTCCAACTCACACTATTCAAAATGTAGAAAATATGAAGCAAGTTTGAAAAATCCAAATTTTGAGAATGGGGAAGAGCTAAGACATCTCTAATATATGAACTCCAAGAATGCGTTTATTTTGATTGTAAATAATAGTACTAATTTTAGTAGGTGTGTTAAAATAAACATAGATAATACGTGTTTATTTCATAGGACAATAGGAATATTAAAATCACAATATCTCGTTTACCATCACAGTGAAGACTAACTTATAATGAGAAAAGAAAAAAGAGAATTGAAAATAATTAATATAGCTCAAGCGTATTTTCAAATAGTTGGGATCGATTAATCTAAATAATTATAACAATTTAATTATAATAGTCCAATATAATCAGTCTTATCTATTCAATAAAAATAATATATACCTATCTTAAAGTATATTTAAATTATATGATGCACAGAAAAATGGATCTGACCTCGTTACACAACTTACGGAATTATAGAGACACACCATGATGAATTAATACTAGTGCAATTTATTTTTCGAGTCTTTACATGATATCATGCACCTTTTCTTAGAAATATCAACACCCCCATATCTCGAAAACATTGGATCCAAAGCTATGACCGTGTGTCATATAATCTATTATATACAATCAAATTCAATGCCAATTATTAATATTTTAATGTAAATTAGTATTAATATGATAAAAATATTTGTAAATTATGTTGAGTTTGACAACATAAGAAAACTTAATCATTTACGTACCATATTCTCTCTCTATATATATATATATATATATTTGCATCAAATCATGTGTTTCAGCTTTTATTTTTTATTGTTCCACCTTGCAACCTGCATGATATATACTACCTCCGTCCCAGTAAAGTTTGCGGATTTTAAGAAAAAATATAATGAGTAGAATGTGTATGGTGGAGATTGTGAGGTAAAGATTTTAAAGGTGGAGATTTAAAGGAATATTTTCATTTTGAAAGTATGCAAATTTTTGTGGGACAAACTAAAAAGGAAAGTGTGCAAACTTTTGTGGGACAGAGGTAGTAATACATAACTTCAAAACAATTTTTTTTTTGACGGAACTTCTAAACAATATTGGTGTGTATTCAAATCTCTAATAGTTAGCAGTGATATGGTTTTTATTGGAGAATTTTTTATGATGTTGTATATATTAAGATGGTATTTACCTAATTAATTGCTTGGCACAAAGTATTATTTGAACAAATTTCATCATAGAAATTATTTTGATAAAAGCAGTTGTTTTAACTAAAAGTATTAATTTTTTTCACTAAACATATTACTTCAGAAGATATTAACTGTACTAAAAAATAAAATTATACACAATATGTACTCATTAATTATTTAGTCTCTATTTGCAAGCTCACTTTAAAAGGTAGAATCACTTTTTTTTTTTTAATTAAAAAAAGGTCTTGACAATTTTTAAGGAAGAAGAGGAGTATTTCTACATAATTTTATTGAGTTAGCACACTTAAAAATAAATATTTTAGTGGTGTTCCATAAATATATTTTTGTGATTTATTCTACTTTGGGAATTGGATTGTGGTCGGCACAACATGTCTACGTTTGACGCACTCTAACTTGAAGACCATGGAGTTGAAGCTAATGTTGGACATAGTGTTGTACCTTTCAATTAATATATATATATATATATATATAATATATACAAGCAACTTGGGCTTTTCTTTTTGGGTCATAAATAATTAAATTAAGGAGTAATTAACTAACATTTCCATGTCGGAGATCCAATATTTCATGAGATGCTTTTGGCTAACTAATGATAATTAAGATACTTTTTAGCACATTAATTAATGCTAAACTAAATAGTAAAGATTACCCAAGGTCTGCTTTAGCACGAATGCCTTAATTTCTTGTGTTAAAAGAAGATGAAAACATAAAATTTGCTACTCCTATACTGTTTTAACAAGATATTAAATATAATTAAATACTGTCCCACAGAAATTTACACACTTTTTATTCGGACATTCCACACAAATTTATACACTACTACAAAAGGAAATATTAATTTACGTGCACACTCACAAACCTATACACATATTTTACCCATATGCCACAACTTTATATATAAAACACATTTTTCTTAAAAAAATGTGATATCACGTAGGGTGCAAATTCCTACGGGACTGAGGGAGTAATATAAAATAATTTATATTGAAAATGATATTTAATAAATTGAAATATCTTAAGACAAATCATTTTTGAATTCTACTGAAATAGACTTCAATCCATTATATTCAATTACTATATTTAGTTAATCATTCACTCGTACAAAACTCCAATTTAAGAGTATATTCGATTTAAAAGATAAGATTATCCATCCGCTCAAAACATAAATATTTTGAACATTTTTCACTTATTAAAATCACAATTAATGATCAAACATATAGCTAATGCAGTAAATTGGGGGCCCTTGTGATATTAGTCACTCCCATCTATTAATTTGAGCACATTGATGTTGAAATCTAAAACTCTGCTTAGCTCCGTAGCTTTCAATATCTCTTCTGTTATATTTATGTTGGATTCATAAATATCAACAATACTAACGTACTGTCCTTTTTCTCAATATATATATATATATATATATATATATATCAATGTGTATTACTCCATCTACCACATATGAATTTGTATAATTTCTTTATTTGGACGTATCTCAATTGAAATTAAACGAAAAATCTATACGGTTTGGCTCATGCATTTCCAAAATTAATTGCACTTTGTGAATTTTGAACTAAAAAGTTTAAATAAATATAAAGGATGTCGAGACCATTAATCATCAAATTTACCAATAATAAGATATATAAATTTTTCTTAAATTATTTTAAATTTATTATTTTAATTAAATACCTCACTATCTATATCGTTAGTTCATGAGTTAAAGTGGTCATTTGTTTAATAAAAATTTAAAAAATTGGTAAGCAAATTTGAACAGGTTAAAGGACCATGTTAGAAAGAAAGAATTTGAAGGGCACCTTAGAATCAGGACCATTGAATTAAGCAGAGCACATGAAAGTCATAAGATCCCCAAACTGAGAGCCCTTTACCTAAATCAACCCCTTTTTAGGTGCTTTTGCAATGAACCCATTTAAACACTATTTTTAATACAAAATCCCACTAAACATTATGTGGGGTTACAACTTTTTTTTATTCTAGGATTGAGGATCTACTCATTTGGTTACTTTAATATTTATAATCATGTAATTAAGTATTGTATCATATAAAATGATACAAATAAATAAGTGAACAATGAACATTGTATTAATGTACGTTATAATATAAAAATTGTCAAAATTAAGTATTTTGATTCGCCTTACAAATCATTTCACTTTAGGTCATATCACTCGAGAAGTTTTTCATTAAAATTTTTTTAAAAATATTACATTGAGAATACTCAAATCAAACCTAATATAATTTAAATTCAACTTTAAAATGTAGCTTGACTTGATTCAATTTCTCCCTCATTGAATTAAATCGCCAGAAGAAGAAACCGAAGGCATTAGGTCAAAATTTGAATGATTTTTCTAAGATGCACAATTGTTTTAATCGAATCTATCACCAAAACACATTTTAAATAGCATGCTTTATATGATTTATCATAACTTCTTATTGTTAAATCTTGACCCATTAAGTTATGGTTTATCAAATAGATTGTGATAAATTAAAATTTTAATTTTTTCTTATGTCACACTTGATAAATAGTTGCAATATACTATATAAGTACTAATTCAAAATGAATTATATTTATAGGATCCAAAATGCTTTAAAAAGAGTGATGCAATGATGTAAGTTATTGCTTGGATAGCAAAGAAAGAAAGCAAACAAACTTTTTTTCAAGATTGTTGACAACCCCCATGCTTGTAGGCCATGACCATACCTTGGAGACCTTTCGATCATTATGCATGTAACCACAAGCAAAGTACAAATATTGTGTGTAGGGTCATTAACTTTAATAGATCAACACATGGTGATAAGGTCCATGCTTGCCAACATCCCATGTGACATTCTTGCCCACCCTTTAACTATTAATTAATCCATTCCCACATTTTAATTAATCTCTAATGTTAGTCTAGAAAAATTAATATAATCCAACAACTCTATATGAAAACATTTTAAAAAAAGATTAATAAGTAATACTATTGTGCACAACCCCCGCCAAATTTGACCAACCTTCTACATAAGCATTAATACAAAAAAAAAAAAAGGAAATGCAAAATATTATATAAACGATACACACAGTAAATTTTACTGTGGGCAACAATTTATTTTAAATATTTTGATAAATAATATAAAATATTGTATAGCTAATACCATAATATATATGAACTAACACTATATTATATATGAATTAACACATGTAGCATTTCACAGTAAATGAACTAAAATTACATTGTATATGAATTAAAACCACATTGTATATAAATTAACACCACATTATACATGCACTAACATTACACGGTGAACTATATACCATTGTGTGAAATAAAATATAATGTGCACGAAACTTTACCGTGAATGTTATTCATATAATCTCACTCGACGGAAAATTCATGTAACAATAAATATTAGGATCTTTTACAAATATGGGCTATTTTCAAGCATATTTATAAAGAATGACATTTACTATTTAAAGTTACAAATAGGGGCAAATTTTTGGTACACTTACAAGATCTTTTTTATGACATAAAACACTCCTTTTATATTACTTTCTGCAGTAACATCAGAAATAGAGCCTAGGTTGCAGTAGGCGGAGGCGACTTGTCTTCTCAGTTACAGGGGTCTGGGATTTGAAAATTTTCTGTGACGAAAAAATGGCCGAGGAAAGAGAACACATAGGTCAATTTTGGGGGCGGCGATTTGGGTTCCTATTTGTCTACGGTCCAGCAACTATGTGGTTTTTCGGTGAGTCAACAAGTGAAGGATGCATGTAACTATGAAGAAAATGGTGGAACCCTCGTAGAATGAGAAGCAAATAAAAGAGGACAACAATTTAAAGCTTTTGACGGCAGATGCGGTGGTGAACGTAGGGACAGATGACGGCGGAATCGTCATCCATGTGGTTAGATCTCCACCGCCCCGTGTTCCCCCTCAACCGCCGCTCACACTCACACAACTGGAAATGGAGGCACGATCACCGTTCAACACAAGAAACCGCCCTAAAAGCTCCTCCACGCTGAACTCGCACCACCGCATCGAAGACCACTCCGCCCATCTGTGCTCGCCGACGGGAATTCGTTCCCGGGAAGTGTGGAAAATGGGACTGTGTTTTCAGGTTACTCAAATTCATATCTCAAAATGGTGTGCAGACTACAGGGGACTTGACCCAGATGAGCGATCAGGTCAATTTGGTCGGTGGAACCCAGTTTGGAGTTGACCCCTACAGCCTTCAGATGCCGACGAATATTTCTATTGAAATACATTCAGAGATTTAATATGTGTGTTTATTTCACTGAGCATTGTGATGATGGTTACAAGTATAAATAGAAAATGATGAGCTACTAGAAGCTTTATAGTGTAACCACCTAACAAACGTAACAAACTAACCAACAATAAGAGCAAGCAAACTGCTATGAAGAAACTTATACTAACAACTGCTATAGTGTAAGTGAGGAAGTATATATCATACTTATGTGTGTGTAGTGTAGTACTGTAACATGCCCCCATTTGCTATGGACCACAATTGAGGACAAAACCAAGCATAGAGCATAGAGAGCGGGAGCGAGAAGGGGAGAGTGGTTTGGTGAAGATATCAGCCGGTTGATCTTCGGAGGGAACAAAACGAACATCAAGTTGATTTGCTTGAATTTTTTCCCGTAAGTAATGCACATCAACCTCAATATGTTTTGTACCGGAATGAAATGAGGGACTGAAAGCCAAGGTTATAGCACTTTGATTATCACTCCATAAAATGGCAGGACCAGCAAGAGGAAGTCTGAGCTCATGAAACAAGGATGTAATCCAAGTTAAGTCAGTGGCTGTTGTGGCAATGGACCTGTATTCTGACTCAGTGCTGCTACAGGCCACTACATTTTGCTTCTTGGAACTCCAGGATAGGAGATTAGGACCAAGGAAAATACAGTAGCCAGTGGTGCTACGTCTATCATCAAGGCAAGAAGTAAAATCCGCATCGGAGAAGGCCTGCAATTGAAAATTAGAAACATGAGCAAAAGAAATACCACAGTGAATTGTACCTCTCAGATATTGGAGGACACGTTTACAAGCACTCCAATGGTTAGCAGTAAGTTGAGCCAATAATTGACTTAACTTGTTAACACTGAAAGCAATATCTGGTCTTGTTAAGGTTAGGTATTGAAGTGCCTCAACTATGCTTCTGTATAATGAAGGGTGGGAGAAGAGTGGACTATCATTTTTGGAAAGTTTCAGACTTGGACAAGCAGGAGTAGGACAAGGTTTACAAGTGGAAAGATTGGCTTTAGCAAGAAGTTCCTTGACATATTTTGACTGAGTAAGTTTTATTGACCCTGAGGAAGTAGAAGCTTCAATTCCAAGAAAATAATTGACAGATCCTAAGTGCTTAAGAGAGAACTGAAGATGCAGTGTGTTAATCAATTGAAAAATATCGCTGTCACAATCTCCTGTTATCAAAATGTCATCCACATAAACCAAAAGTAGAAGCATATGACCATTTTGAATTTTATAGAACAAGCAATGATCCAGTTTAGAATGTTCAAAACCCAGAGATAGAAGAAAGCTTCGAAGTGTGTCATACCAAGCCTTCGGCGCCTGCTTCAAACCATATAAAGCCTTAACTAATCTGCAAACATGAGTAGGATGCTCCTTATTGACAAAACCTTCAGGCTGAGTGATGTACACAGTTTCTTTCAGTTGGCCATTCAAGAAAGCATTGTTTATGTCTATCTGTTGTATTTGCCACCCCTGGTAACAGCAAGAGAGAACACAATTCTCAGAGTGAGAGGTTTAATTACTGGAGAAAAAGTATGAAAGTATTCCACCCCTGCACTTTGCTGAAATCCTCTAGCAACAAACCATGCTTTGTATCTGTCTAGAGAACCATCTTTCTTATATTTCACCCGAAAAATCCACTTGGTGGTTATAGGAATGATGTCTTTTGTGGAAGGAACAAGCTCCCAAGTGTGGTTGTTAACAAGAGCAGTGTATTCCTCAAGCATTGCTTGTTTCCATTCAGGGATGGCAATGGCTTGGGCTACTGTATTAGGTTCAGAAACAATTGAGGATAGAAATGGTTTAGGCTTGTAAATTCCAGATTTTGATCTGGTGACCATAGGATGAGAAGATGTAGAGAGTGGAGGTGGAGTAGGGATATGAACTTGAAGAGTAGAAGCTGTAGAATTAGAAGAAGAATTATGGACAGGAGACTCAGTATCAGATGAGTGAATTGGAGAGTAATTGGGTGGAAAAATGATTGGGGCAGAAGTAGGAGGAAGATTAGGTTGAGAGGGAATATGTGTAGGTGCATTAGGAAAACTGGAGTGGGAAAAATCAGGAATGGGTATAGTAGTAAATGAGGGGGATGTGGAAGGAGTTAAACCTGCATTAAACAGAGAAGAGTATGGGAAAACAGATTCATCAAAGTCCACAGTACTTGAAATATAAATTCTACCAGAAGGATGCAAACATTTATACCCTTTATGATGTAAGCTGTAACCCATAAAAATGCATTGTGAGGATCTATATTGCAACTTAGAAGAATTATAAGACCTAAGAAAAGGAAAACATGAACATCCAAACACCTTAATGCAAGAATAATCTGGAACAGAATTTTATAGCTTCTGATACGAAGAGGAGTTGTGAAGAGTAGGTGTAGGAAGTCTATTGATAAGAAATACAGCAGTAGAAAAAGCATACCACCAGAAATTTAAAGGCAAATTTGACTGCGCAAGTAATGTTAAACCCATATCAGTTATGTGTTGGTGCTTTCTTTCTACAAGACCATTTTACTGGTGGGTGTGTGGACATGAATGTCTATAAATGATGCCATGAGAATTAAAGAAGAAATGTAAAATAATAAACTCCCCACCCATATCAGATTGAAAGCATTTGATCTTAGTACCAAACTGCCTATCAACATAAGAAAAGAACTGAACCACCAGATTAGCAACCTCAGATTTGGTTTTCAAAGGAAAAATCCAAGTAAACCTAGTGCATTCATCCATCAGAGACAAATAATATGAGAAACCATCAGTAGACAATTGAGAAGATGGACCCCAAACATCAGCATGTATAACATGAAAAGGAACATTTGAATGAGAATCAACAGAATGAAAAGAAGCCTGGTGCATTTTTCCCAATTTGCAAGCATTACAAAAACTGATATCTTTATGTAGAGGAATGTTCAAGTTACTTCGTTAATTATTTCGGTGATGACTTGATTTTTGTATCTGGTTACTTCGAGTTTCAGGTAATTGAGGAAGAGCAGCTTCAGTTGTGGAAGTACGAACTTTTCTCCTCTCCATTGAATTCACTTTTTGCTTTTTCGATTTGTATATAAGTGTCTTTTCTTTGAGTTTTAACTATTTTTTTTTTTTGCTCAAATGAAATCTTCTTGCCCTTTATTTTATAGCAGTAGTTATGCTCTACCAATACATATGCCTTCTAGAGGAGAGTTATATGTTTACTTTTCAAAGCGAGTAATTAAGAAATTTTATTACCTTGTGTTAAAACTGTGTGATGCATAGTTTCATTCTAGCACTAAGAAAACTTGCATTTAAACGAAAATGGGGGCCTATTTATAGGCATTTCTACAAGCAGGTGGTGGCATGCACTTTGCCACACTTCTTCCGGAGCTTACAAGTGTCCCTAACCGCTTAAACAAGATAATTACAACGGAAAATTGACTAAATAATGAAAACAAAGTCTTGATGATCATTCCCAACTCAGGCGAGCAGCACTTCACTTCTGGCGATCAGCTCATTGGGCGAGCAGGTGAGCTGCTCGCCCATTATAAGAATTGTAAGACCTGCTCGCCTATTTTGAGCAAATAGGCGAGCAGGTGTGCTGGGTAGGTGGTTGGCCGAGCAGGTGAGCTGCTCGCCCTTTCCTTTCTGGCACTGCTGGTCGGTCATTTCTTGTTAGTTCAATGATTCTTCTTTTCTTGTATTGATCTTCTTTGGTTTTGCCCATATTCATCATGCTTGATTAGTTTTTTTGGGACAAGTCATCTGTTATTCCACTGATTACTTCCCTAATCATCTGGATTAAATTATTTCATCAACAGATGCATTAAAAAATGTTTGATTTGTAATTTCAAAAATATTTTACCTATTCAAGCCTTCTTCAGGCCCAAAAAATGTGTATATATCAAAGCCATATTATGGATAGAGATGTTAAACGGTCCGCGGGCTGGTGGACCGGCTCGTTTAACCCTGTAATTTACAGGGTTAGGTCCGAGCATATGGCGGCCCGTATAAAATCGGGCTTTTTTTGGCCCGGACCGGTTAGTCCGCGGGCTAAATGGGCTAGCCCGCCAATTTTTCGGGCTGGCCCGGTAGCCCAGTTTTTTTTATTAAATTAATTATATATAATATAAATTGGAAAATGGGGCATGGTTCTCTCACTTTTGAAATTTGTAAACTTGTATACATTAAATCATTAATATTTTATACTTACAGTTTGCAGGTTTATTAATTAACTTATTAGTTATTACTTTTATTAATTATTAATTTACTAATTTGTTATTAACTAAGAATTAAAAATAGAAAATAGTTGATAACTAAGATATCAATTAAATTAAGTTCTCATGTTCTTCAATGAGGGTATATGCCGCGCACCCTCCGCCGCCATTCCCAACTCCCAAGCAGCCTCCTTCTTCGCCCATCTCGCACACAATCTCTGAAGCTCCCAAGCATCCTCCTTCTTCGCCTATTGTCTCAATCATGTGTGAACTTTATGGATTATATTGTTAGTGTGTGAACTTTATGTTGTTGATGTGTGAATTTTATGGATTATTTTAGTTATTAAATTATTAGTTGTATTTTATATTAAATTTTATTTTTTTTAAATTTTTTTACCCCGAGCCCGTTAGTGGCCCGCGGACCGCTAGGGTTAGGGTTAGGTCCCGAGTATTAGTGACTCGTTAAGAACGAACCGCTAAGGCCCAAAACCGTTTTGGCCCGTAGCCCTGTAGGATTAGGGTCCGCCCATTTTACATCTTTAATTCTGGCCCACAAAATTACACTTATTCAGTCCCACAAAATTAACTCCTTTATTTCAATAGTTTTGTGGAAGTGTGTAAGAACTAAGAAGTGCTTAAATGTTTTCAGAATTCATACATGAATATTCTTGATAAATATTTGTGCGACCACTGAGTGAGTTTATAAATTGAAACTCAACTTAACTGACATTATATGGAGAGGAATAAATTGAGTCTAATGTGTATTAATATAAATTTATCTCATAAAATAAATTTGTGAGACGAACTCAACTATTCCAATATTCTTGATAGAGCATATTTTAACAGTTAGCCATAACTCAGTTTGAACTTTGTATCACTAATTAAGCAATAAAATAGTTAATTATAATAACTTTTTTTTTAAATCATATGAATTTTAGTAAATGCAATTAAAATTGAGTCAAATTAATGGGAATGCAATATACCCCCAATTTTTTTGTAAAAAGCTTGTATATGTGTAAGTCCGAGTTCAAAGAATGAAAAGATATATTGACGAATATTTCAAAACAGTCACACATAATATGAAAATGTTTGAAAATTTATTAAACTACGGAGGCATCAAACCCATTTCAACATCATTTTTATATAATTGAACATAATTCAAACAATTATCAAATAATTCTCTATAAATAACTTTTCTTTTTCTGGAAAGGTAATATTAGAAAGCCCTAATAGCAACTGAATAAAAATATACCACATACCCTCAACTTTCATACCATTTTTTTGAAATAAAATTTTAAAATCCACAATAATATGAATTTTCTATATTGTCTGTCGCCTGATGACTTCGCAAGAGAGGTGGTGGTGGTACATTTTCATAATTATTTTCAAACATTTTTTAATCAACTGAATGTGCTCGCTCATTCAAAATGAAATGCATGCACAATATTTCTGTTGCAGAAAGTTTTGCACCTAACAATTTATTCGTAAATTAGACCAACTCATATTCCAATTGACCTGCTCTTTTTACCTTATTTAAAGATAATTATTTTTTAATAAGCATATTTTTCATCTCCAATTAAAAATAAAACCAGGTTTAATTTATAATCATAAGTAATTAAGAAATAAAATTATGAAAATCTACTCAAAATGAAATAATTCATCTAGGGGAATTAACCTTTTAGCATTCGATAGTATTAATAAAAGTGATTCTTGTTCGGATGTGATGTGATTGTAAGATCATTTGACCATAGGGGTAAGCCGTGACTTTTCGATAATAAAAAATAATATTTTAAAAATACATGTGAATTCCAGGATACTTGAGAGTGCATACAAGACTAAAGCAAGATCACAATTTATAATTCATTTATCAGAATTAACCTTTTCGAATAAGTTAATCGTCAACCCAAATTTAAATAAATTCATATTATTATTATTTTTGCTCAGAAAAAAAAATCTTATTAAAAAAAACTAAACAAGCATGAGAATTACCTATTTACTCATGCACATATAACCAGGGGAACTATCTCACCTGGCCACCAGGCTCCTCACTTGAGTGAGAGACCTGGGTTCGATTCCCTTTGGAAACGAATTAGGAGGGAGATATAAGGGTGGACTTGGAGATATTCTTGGGATGTAAGGAGACTTGGTGAACTAACTTCTAACTACTAACAACTAACATTGTCCGATAAAAAAAAAAAAAAACTCATGCACATATAACAACAGAGTGATAGTATATATAATTAATATATTTTTTTTAATAATTATTATATATAATTAATATTGTTATCTTTTATATATATTTAAATTTTTAATAATGATAGTATATATAATAATAATAATATTGAATACACATTATAGTGATAGTCTATATATATAATAACAATAATTGACAGAATCAAAATTCACCTTAAATTTGAGTTCATACAATTTTTTTATATTCGATAGTAATAAAAAAAAATCTTGAGTGCATGCATGATATGTATTTAAAATTTGAAAATCAATTACAAAAAAACACATAATTGGATGATTATTAAATTTTTAAATAATACCTCAAATAATAATTAATAATACTTCAATACGCTATGCAATTTTCAACCATACCAAACTTTTGCATGCACTTGAGTGCGTATTGAATTAAAAATAATTTGGATTATTTAATCTAAATTTATATGATCAAAAAATTTATTGTAATTAAAGCACAGTTTTCTTTAAAAAAAAAAAAAGAAGATTCTCCCATATAAAATTTAGGTTCAAAATGTAAAAACTAAAAACGCAGCTGTGGGTAGGGGTGGGTGGTTATCAAAATTCCAAAGAATCAAAACAGAAAAGCCAGATCATATTCCATTTAATAGAAAAATATATTTTTCGAAAATATAAAAAAGGAGAAATACATCGATCGCCCAACTCTCTCTCTCTCTCTCAAAACAAACGCGCAGGCCACCCAACTCGACAGAACTACACCAACAGAAGCAAGACCTCCTTTTCTGGAGAGAGAGAGAGAGAGAGAGCTCATTACGTACAGTATATATACACATATACATAGAGATAGAAACCTCTGTGCAGCTATATTACCAGGCTTGAACAACCTATACATACATACACATACAATCTCAACATTCTTCGTTGATATGTAATGTTCTGGCGCAAATGCAATTTAGTGCAAAGGTTTTCTGCCTTCATTTGTTTGATGTATGGTAGATCTTGAACCTAACCAAGGAATCTTCCGTTTCTTGATAGTAATCGGTCCAAGAAAAGGAATCGCTTTATCCAACTAGTTCCGCATTTAGTGTCAGTTTCTCGAGATTTGAATTTGAATTTGAATTTCGTTTTGCCAATTATAATTGGAAAAAGCTTTGCGAGTTCTAGTTGATTTTAAGTTTGGATTGGAGAAAATTCGCAAAAAATTCAAAATCTATTGAATACGAAGTAGCGGCAGAGGAATGGATGACAGAGGAGGGGGAGGAGGATCCTTTGTGGCAGTGCGGCGAATTTCTCAAGGACTCGATCGAGGGAGTGCGTGTAATTCTACTTCTGGTATATTCCTTTCCATTATTTCTTTTTCTCCTTATCCGGTTATCTTTATCTTCTCTCTCTCCTTTTGATTAATTTGCCCAACTTTTGTAACTTCACTTTCATTAAAAAAAACTCTCTCTCTCTCTCTCTCTCTCTCTCTCTCTCTCTCTCTCTCTTCTCCCTCCTTGGTTTATATGCATAATTGTGCACAGCGTCTGTGATTAATGGGAGGAAGTTCTGGTTAAGTGATATTAAAAGTTTACGTTAATTGATGCCTACATGCATTGAGATTTGTGGTTAGTTTTGATTCAACCCCTCCCTCAAATCCTATTTTTATGTACATCTCGTGCTTTTTCCATGAAATGTGTATGCCTGGAGATTTGTAGCAACCCCTGATGTTTAACTTTTTTTTCTTTTCCCCCTGTATGTTCTATAACAGTATATGCATATAATAAATGTGCCGTTGCTGATGCATTTTCTGTGGCTTGTAAAAGAGTCTCACGGCTATTTCACTTACACTGGTTATATGTATTATACTGTAGTTCAAAAAGTGTATGCAAGCGGCAAACTCATTGATAAACTGAAAATTGAGAACATTTTGTGCATTGGAGAAGAATAATTTGCTTAAACATTTTGAAGTGTGAGGCTATTAGGTCATTGGATCCAAATGCACATTCAGTTAGTTAAAAATTTTGAAATTGCATTTGCTTCATTGAGTATGCTTGCATTCTATATCATCTGATATTTCTGGAGCTGCAGAAAAGGCAAAACCTAAGCATTTGCTTGAAGAAAAATTGCTTGTTATATTCTTGTGCGAAAAAATAGGAAGCTAGTAACATTTAGTTTTTCATTTGTTTGCTCGTGTCAGGTCTTAGCATATCATAATTCATGATGAGCACATTACCTGCAACTTTTTTTTTTTCCTCCAATCATTCTCTTTTGTTACAGTGGAGGTTGTGGCAGGATCTGCTGCATGGCTAGGTAGGGGCCTTTCTTGTGTTTGTGCACAAAGAAGAGATAGTGATGACCGTCCATCATTTGATTTGACATCTGCACAGGTGATATTCTGCCTGGTTGTATTTATTTTTATGTTCTTCTTCTTGTCAGCAAGTCAGTCACAAGCGGATTATTCACTCTTTTTTGTTCCATTCTGGTTATTATATGCGGTTTTCCGATTACGTATAGGGATTTAGTCCTTTTTCCTTTGCATGATCTTTGTTATATATTAAATCTGGCACTCCATGAGTGAGCACAGATGTGGTGTAACAATATTCTATGTTGCTTGTGTAACTGTTTTCTGGCAGGATCCTGGCATAAACCTGTGATTTAAGATCTGGGACACCTAAAATATGTTTGTTGATATGATGAAATCACATATTCATTAAGTAGTACTGCAATCCTTTATTCTTGTCACTTGCTTCGCCATATACTCATGTTTTTATGTGATTTATGTATCAGGAGGAATGCCTACAGAAACTACAAAACCGGATAGATATTACATATGATAGTTCTGTTCCTGAACATCAGGTGTAGTTTCAATCACTAAAGTGTTTTCTAGCGATATTTTCAATTTCATTGGAAAGCCCTTTTTTTAACTTATAGAAATATAACCTTTTAATAAAGCTCTTTCTCATCAGAACTTTTGCTTCATAGGAAGCTCTAAGGGCATTGTGGCATGCAGCCTTTCCTGGGGAGGAATTCCGTGGCTTAATATCAGAGCAGTGGAAGGAAATGGGTTGGCAGGGAAAAGATCCATCTACAGATTTTAGGTACACTTCGTACTCATAAACTTTCTTTGGATTGCTATACCGATTTTGCTGAACTTTTAAGTCACCTTGTTGCTTGCTGCCTTTGACATTGCTTCCATTCTTTCAGGGGTGGTGGTTTCATATCGCTGGAAAATTTATTGTACTTTGCAAGGAACTTTCCGGTATGTTTAATCTACCTGTTCCATTTATCTATGACTAGCTCTCTCTGCTTGTGTTAATGTGTGCGCTTGGGTATGTGCAAATTTTCTGTTTAAGCCTTGTTCCATTTATCTATTACTAGCTCTTTCTTACCATTATTGCTTTGCTCATTTCTAACTCACTTAGTGTCGATTTATCTGTAGTACCCTCACTTCTTTACTTTACCCCCCCCCCCCCCCTCCAAGTAGTTTTGATTTAGTTTCTCTGCCCCTAACTGCTTTGTTAAATGGTAAAAATCACATTATATTTTATTGAGGCATTGACAAATAGGTCCAATTTTGTAATGCTGATTACAAACAAGTGAAAAAAGGGTAATTACAATTACAAACAGGTTCATCACAGTACAACAAATTGTTTCATAGTACAACGAAATTGTTCTATAGTGCAATGACCCTTTGGACCTGTTTGTAATTGACTTTATTTTTACACTTGATTGTAAGATGGACCAAACGAGTGGACTAGGTTGTAATTTTTCCCATTTTATTTTTAGGGTTTTAATTGATATTATACTAACATTTATCATATTTTAAATCAGCGAATCTGTATGTATACTTTCAAATTTTGTCAAATTCATATGAACTTTCTATACTTGACTTTTGCGGATCCCATATTTTTGTTTGACTTGTGTTCAATTTTATTGTTATAATTCAAATAATATTGGAAAACTTAATTCTACTCTTTTATATTTAAACTATAATGTAATTCAGTTTTTAATTCAAGAAGGGACAATTCCATGCTGTTCTTTTTCTCTGAGAGCATACATTTATACGTTTTAAGATGTTTGTAAAGAAGGGACAATTCCAAATTTTCATGTCTAGTATTCACTTACGAGATTAAATATTACATGTCTGTTCTTATTAATAGTTTTCCTTATAAGAATAATTTTCTCCCTTAAAACTTATCAAATGTTATTTCATAGAAATCTTTTCAGGATCTTCTTCAGAAAAAGGAAGGTGATAGAGCACTATGGGAATACCCTTTTGCTGTAGCTGGTGTCAACATTACATTCATGCTGATTCAGATGCTTGACCTTGAAGCAGGTAACTTGTTGATAGGTTTGAAGCTAAGTGGTTAACTTCTATTTTCGTGAAAATCTATTTCGTCCTCTTCTTTCGTAATATATGCTCTTCTCCAGTGGACCTGAATCCTCTCAATTCTTCTACAACTCGATTCTTGTAATTTGCTCAGTAGCTAATCAATATTCATATTTGCAGTGAAGCCAAGAACATTTGCGGGAGCAACCTTCTTGAAGTTTCTAGCAGGTAATGGTTTCAATGTCCACTATAATATTTTACCAAAATGTTTCTATTCGTTTAATTAGCATATAATCATTGTATCAATTAAAAAAAAACTAGGTAGAAATTCACGAATTAGATAGGTTTAACTTATTTAATGCTTTAAATGTCACTGCACTTATTAGTGATTCCTTCTCCTGTTTCTGGCTGTCAGAAAACGAATCGGCATTTGACCTTCTCTATTGTATCACATTCAAGCTAATGGACAGTCAATGGCTAGCAATGCATGCTTCTTACATGGATTTCAATGTAAGTATCTCCGAGATTCTCGTAGTGGTGAAAGATTATACAGGCTTTTTCCCTATTCTTGCACAATTATATATTCGGATTTAGAAACTCAAGGTATTGTTTTATCCTGTGGGTGATTAATCATTTTTTTGTTTCTCAAAAAAGACGGTTATGAAAGCTACTCGTCGGCAGCTGGAGAGGGAGCTTCTGCAAGAAGAGATTGAACGCCTTGAAGATTTGCCATCCTACAGCCTTCTCAGTCGATAGAGTAGTAGTAACTAACTTTCTTTTACAAAGGTATGAATACTTCCACGCGGGAGCTGCTTTTTGCTCGATGATTGCTACTCGTCATTTTTGGTGTTTTTCAACTAGATGGTTTTGTTGGCTTGCCTCCCCAGTAACAGATTACCCCGTTTGTGCTTTGTTATGTTCAACTAGTTATTCTTGGTTGGGGGGTGATAACTTTAACCGAGTTATTAGAGTGCTCTTCCATGCTGTTAGCTTTGAATAGCAACCTTCCAACTATAAGAGGTACCAATTCCTGAGTGAGAGAACCTATACATATTTGCTGATATATAATGTGAATTCTACATCTTCTACTGAAATTGAAATGTGAAAAGACGCAAATAATGTATATATATGTTCCGATGTTCGACTCGTAAGATGCGAAATGTACGCAGCAGCGACGTGCCCGGCGTCGTAAAACAGAGTATATCGTTATAATGTATGAAAATGGACAAATTCGCTCGCATATGTTTATGTCTATGTGCTATATATCAAGAGCATATTTCAACGGTCTACTTAATTACAAGGGTGAAGGTGTTTAGATTCAACAAGTGTGTGAAACACGTTTTTAAGATATAGGGACACATCGGGAGCAAATTATAGTCCACATTTTATTTTATTTATTTCCAGAATTGAGTGAATTGGATTATGTAGCCAATATGATTTCAACAAGCGCAATTAAAAGTGCGTTTGGTGCTAAATATTATATTTAATATGTCAGGATAGTTGGTTAGCTGCAACTTGCCACTAGCACGATCACTTTTGATAATTAATTCTCTAACTTTCAATTTTAATCATATTCTGAGCTACCCTCGTTGTTAATTAGACAGAAGAGAATCTAAAATATAAAAAAATGATTAAGTCGATTGGCAATTAAGTACTTTTACATTTTAAACAAATTAGTTCCAAAGTTTGATCACTCTTACAAAACGATTAAAATTAAGTTGTTGTACCGGTTTATGTACAAAATACAGACGCTGTCAACTTTAAAAAGCAAAAGTTGGTATTTAAAAAACCTTAATCTTGTATGCACCAGTTGCATCGTACAACTCAAATTTATTTTTAGAAAGTTACACAAAATACTATTGAAAAGTTACATATGTTATTACTGAAAAATGTATCAATAATTTGTGTAACTTTTTAGTAATAAATAGTGTAACTGTTTAAAAATACACTTGAGTTGCACAGTATAACTGGTGCACAATAGACTTATTTAAAAATAGGAAAATTTAATTTTTAAATCCTATAATCTTACCTTTTTTTTTTTTTTTAGTTCAGTTAGTTTCAAATTTTGATTTTTATCTTTTATTTTTTATTTTTTTTATTTTAATCCTATTAACTTACAAATTTTGTTTTTCGTTCTGTATATTTTTTTTTAAAATCATGCGATGCGACCTGCAGCAGCAGGTAAGCAGCGGATAAATGTGATTTGACTTTTTTTTAATAAAAAATATTGCTGAAGCAATTTGTTGTTTTAAGACTTAAGAGTGATGATGTCTTTTATTTTAATTTATCTTTTAACAAATAATTAAACGGGATACTTTTGTATACCTCTTATCCTTCTTGCACCTGTAATCCTAATTTAATTCTCAAGAAACTTTTATTTTTGGCCTTCAATTTAATTCCCTAATACTTGTTAAAATTTGTGAGCATCTTCATTTTTTTTTAGTTAATTGATTTCGAAAATATTAACATATATTTTGCTTAAAAAATTACACTTTTCTACAAAATTAACAAAATAATACATTTCTTGGCCATTAAGCTCAATTAATCAATTTAATGTATCAAAATGCATGAATTCTATAAAATTAATCAAATAAAACGTACAAAATTTGAGCAATTTTCACACAAATCAATGTCGCAAGACTAAAAACAAAAAATTATGTAATTTACAGGACGAAAATCAAAATTTAAAAATTAATTGGCCAAAATACAAAAGAGGTAAAGTTATACAATGAAAATCAAAATTTAAAAGTTAATGAGACCAAAATAAAAAAGGAAGTAAAGCTACATGATAAAAAAAAATTAAATTCTCTTTAAGACTAATACTCATCTAATCCTGTAAAAAGTATATAAATTAGAAATATTGTGAGTGTATTGTGAGAGTCACTAATAAATAAAATAATTATTTGTGAAAGTGATAATGAAATGATGATTTACATAAAAGGAATGTGCATATTTTTTGTGGACGAATATACTCGGTTGCTAACCTATTGCAAATAAAATAAGCTCAAGTTGCGATATAAGGAAGGACTAATGATTTTCTTTTCTTAATTTAGTTATATATGATATAAAATTAATTAAATAAACGTCGTAGATGGTCTAGGGTTTCATTCCAAACATTATGTAAACATATTTTGGAGGGATAGATAATGTTATCCTACAAAGCAAACACACTCTTATTGTATACTCCACAATCTATTGTAGTTGGCCAATCCTCCCTCTCTCAATTGTTAGTTTTGATCTTTGTTGTGATTTTTCTTCATTGCTATAGGTTTACTTTGTTGTAGGCTTTTCTTTGTTCTTTTTCTGTTGCTGATTTTTGTGGGATTTGATCTTGTTTTATTCTTTGCAAGCAGTCACAAGATAGAGTAATTTTAGATTTTGGTTTGGTTGGTTTTCTTTTTTTCTTTTCTGTTTAATTTTTTTTTTTAGAGATGCTTGCTTTTTGTTACTCCTATAATTCAATAAAATTCACTCTTCTGTTAAAAAAGAGAGATAATATGGATAAATTTTTCAACACAATATGTGTTCATTTCTGGTATTTAATAATTTTATTTTTTTTAAAGTAAGATACTTAAGCATTCAATTTAGGAGACACATTTTTAATGAAATATGGTCATAGTATAAATTGATGTTATTATATTTATTTGATAATGATTTACTCTTATATAAAGTAATACCTATAACATTTAGTCAATCGAGAATAAAATGGTAATGGTAATGGGTATCATTAAGGGGTAATCACTATGTAGTTAGTGATTACCCTTCTTTTTAACATATTTTTATGATTTCATTCATGTACAATAAATAATATCAAACACTACTAATAAGAATGAATCCTCATTAATCTTCATTCATTCCCATTCTTCACCCTCATTACCCCAACCAAGCGGCCCCTTAAATAGTTAAAGCTTAGCTATTTAAAGTCTTGGAGTCTTGGATAAAAAAAAAAAAAAATTAAAAAGCCTTGGAGTTTTGGATAAAAAAATATTTATTCTCTCTTGTGATTTGTGGATGGTTTTATGGTTTTTGAAGGTTCCCGCGTGCAGTTAGAAAAAATTATTTTGCATTTAAAAAAATTATGAATAGAAGTTATTTTTTTTGTTTGAAATGTAAGAATAAATTTAAAAAAATGAAAATTTGAAGCATAGAGAAACAAAATGTAAATGGCGCAAAGGCCGTTTTGATTAATTAACAAATTCTTCAATGAAAGACTGCTCATAATCTGATTCTTCTGTAGTGTTGAAGTCAACCATGGTTGGTTACTTTCATGAGTTGCCACTTGTTTGTGTCTACAATTCTACTCCATCTTCTTCCATAATTACACTCCCACGAATACGGAATACCATACCCTTCTCTCTCTCTCTCTCTCTCTCTGAAACTGAGAGTGAGTATCATCAATGGACGAGGCTGCTCAGGATTATGGTCCATTTCAAGAAATAAGCCGACAAGCGGATGCCGGAGCGTCTTTCGTTTTACAATCTAAAGGTAAACTTCCCTTTAATCATTCTTCTTCACCACCAATTTTCTGTTTCTCTGTTACTTATATTCTCAACTCAACTCCCTCACATATGACTTGAAGTGGCTTATCATTTGGAACCAACAAATTCATTATGCGTAATTTTTCACCCAAATTGCGATACTATTGTGCACTTAGGAACTAATATATAAAATTTTCTGTCGTGGGCTGTGGAGATTAATGCCCCAATATGATGAATTTTGAGCGATACTGTTTTGATTCTGAGTTGGAAGTAAGAAATTACAACACATGAGAGATGAATTGGAGAAATTGTTTTGGGTGTGATTATGGCAGGCACGTGGTGGCACGCGGGGTTCCATTTGACGACGGCGATAGTGGGCCCCACTCTACTGACGCTGCCGTACGCTTTCCGGGGGCTTGGCTGGGTGCTAGGGTTCCTCTGCTTGACGGTGATGGGGGTGGTCACCTTCTACTCCTATTATCTCATGTCATTGGTGCTCGACCACTGTGAGAAGGCCGGCCGCCGCCACATCCGATTCCGGGAGCTCGCCGCCGATGTATTGGGTCAGTTCTCCATCTCTATCTTCATTGCAGAAATAAATAAATACAATCAATAAATCTTTAACTTACATTGGTTGGATAATGTGCAACCACACTATATCAGGTTACTGAGTAAATGCTCTGTGTATTGACTGTGCCACATGATGTTCATATTTAATTCTGATAAGTCTCGAGTATAAAATATGTATGTGGAAATTTTCTTTTGGAAAGCTATTTATGTGATAAGTAAAGAATATGTGGTTGTTGTACATCATTCTTGGAGTACTAAATTATTGCGATGATTTAGTGTGAGAATTAATTCATGGGGGTTGAAGATGAACACTAGATCGGCTGGATACAGCATAATCAACGCAAAGTATCGAGATGAACAATCCTCGAGTTTTCTGTGCTTTCTCAAATTTGTGTGCTCAAAGTTGGTTTGATTAGACAGTGTAAAAGTAATATGAAAGAAGATGCCTAATATGGAGCCTTTTGGCATTCTTCCAGCAGAGCATCATTTTTTACTTCTAAAAGGAGATATTGGCACATAATCTTATTCTCCTCCCACCAACTTAAAATTACTTTAATAAAAACCTTTTCTAAAAGAGTATCCTCTAATTTTATTATTTCAAATTTGCCATGTGATCACCTCATTGCTAAAGTTTATTCATATAATCACCGCTTTTGTGTGTCGTAAAGTTACTTAAGCAACTTCATCTAATCATGAGAGCGGTGTCCTTTTTTCTTCTTTTCTTTTTTTTTGTGAGAGGAAAGAAATTATAACAATCAGTTGGTTATTATATCTTATTTTCATTCCTCGAAGGAGAAAAAGAAAAAAAAAGAAAAAAAGAGAGAGACTCTTATTTCCAACTTGAAAAAGAGAATGCCTATAATCAAATGTACATTTATTTCTAACAGGATCAGGGTGGATGTTCTATTTTGTGATATTTATCCAGACTGCAATTAATACGGGCATCAGCATAGGAGCCATTCTGCTTGCAGGGGAGTGCCTCCAGGTGTGGGTATCTAGTTGCTCCGTCAAGTTACTGAAAATAAAATTGCCAATAAAATTTCTTAATTTAAATGTTTGCTGGCTGTAACATTAGTAGTTGGATGATCTTTTTAGTGCATAAACATGTCAAATGTACTGATTGACGACTACATGAAAAGAGAATAAATCATGCTTTATAAGGTGTCGTTACTCCTAAAAAGAATGGAGAACAACAGATTATAGAGGAGTGGGGAAAGGAAGTTTCTAAGGATAATTCTTTACACATTTAAAAAGTATTTATTTTTTTGGGTTTAGTTGTTTCTAAATATGTGTGTTCTCCCATGTGTAGATCATGTACTCAAACCTTTCTCCAGATGGATCGCTCAAATTGTATCACTTCATAGCTATGGTGACACTGGTTATGATTCTTCTCTCTCAATTTCCAAGCTTCCACTCACTCAGGCATATTAACCTCTGCTCACTTTTTTTGAGCTTGGGCTATACTTTTCTCGTGGTAGGTGCTTGTATTTATGCAGGTAAACTTCGTCCGATCTCTATTGCTTTAAGCCACTAAAAAGGGAGATAAAATGTTTATAACCATTATTCTTGTGAATCTTTCAATTACAATTAACTGGATGCCTGTATATGGCCCAGATTCTGGGATATCTGAATAGTGTTGGTAAAACTATTGTTTTCAAGGTACATCTAAAAATGCACCTTCGAGGGACTACTCATTAGAAGCTTCAGAATCGTCAAGGCTATTCAGTGCATTCACTTCCATATCCATTATAGCTGCCATATTTGGGATCGGAATATTACCTGAAATACAGGTAACCTCATCACTCTTTAATTGATTTTCAGCTTCATGATAACATTTTAGATGTGCCTGTATAACTTTTCTTTTTTCCTTTTTGAATTGGTCTTGTGTAAAACAATTTAGTTGTGAAATTGGATCACAACTATCATTTTATAGTAGAACAACTAATACTTTTTAACTGAAAAGCTAACACTATCAAACTAACACCTTTTGATGAAACAACTAATACCGTTTAAAAATAGACATACAAAGCAAACCAATTGCATGATACAACTGGTTTACGTAAGACTATCCATATCTCCAAATAAGTAAATATTTGACCCATTAATGTCGTGAACAATCGATACAGCATATTTGACCCTTATACTATAGAGATTGAATTTCTGTTCATGGATATCAACACTGTGAGCAATACTCATACAAGACTTTGCAAAGAAAACTTTATGACTGATGTAATAGTATATTGAGTATGTTCCTCAAGTTAGAGATGTGAGAAGTTCGTCATGAAATTCATCCTATGCTATTGATATCTTCCATCTACTGATCATATTTTTTCTCTTGCTAACCGATACAGGCAACAGTGGCTCCTCCTGCCACGGGGAAAATGTTGAAAGGCCTAATCTTGTGTTACGCCGTAATTTTCCTAACCTTCTACTCTGCTGCAGTTTCTGGATATTGGGTATTTGGGAATAAATCGAATTCCAATATCGTCAAAAGCTTAATGCCAGATGAGGGGCCTTCCCTCGCCCCAGTATGGGTTTTAGGCCTTGCAATTGCATTCATTCTTCTTCAGCTCTTTGCCATTGGCTTGGTGAGAATCTCATGCTCGATTATTATCTCAAAATCACTGCTCTCCATATTCTGATTTTTCAGCTGCAAATCCTTGATCCAGGTGTATTCTCAAGTAGCCTACGAGATCATGGAAAAGAAATCAGCGGATGTGAATCAGGGCATTTTCTCCAAAAGAAACTTGATTCCAAGGATAATCCTGCGTTCCCTATACATGATATTCTGTGGGTTCTTTGCAGCTATGCTACCTTTCTTTGGAGATATCAGTGCTGTTGTAGGAGCCATCGGGTTTATCCCTCTAGATTTTGTGCTCCCTATGCTTCTTTACAACATGACGTACAAACCAGCAAGATCGTCCTTTGCATATTGGATCAATAATTCCATCATCATCGTGTTCACCATTGTTGGACTAATGGGTGCGTTTTCCTCTTTGAGGAAGTTGGTTCTTGATGCTAAAGAGTTCAAGATTTTTAGCAGTGATGTCGTAGACTGAGCACGTGATCTTGGTTCTCTGTAATTGGTATACGAGATGCTTGATTACGTAGTCGCACGATGAAGACGAAGATGAAGATGAACTAGTATCTGTTGTATTCTGACGTTCTGGCCTCAATATTTCCCATCTGATGGTTGATATTAATCTACTTATGTATAACACTATTTAGATGTTCGATTAGTGTTTTGAATCCTATATTTAAGTATATCCCAAAATTTACTGATTTACACGAAAATGGAAATGCCAAAAATATGTATTGAGAAGTTATATTATTTTCGTATTTTTTTAGAAGAAAAAACTCTTCATTTTAGATTAGATTTGTCTTAATTATATGGGAAGGATATTTATTTTCGTCAAAGGCTCTTTCGTCAATAAAGAAATCACGCGTATGAGAAATCGCCAGCTTGTGTTTATTCGTGTTCATTTACTCATTTTTAACATCATTGTTGTATCATTTTATTGAACATGGATTACTTTAATCATTTATTTCTGTCATTCTTTAACTTAGGTCTCTCAATAAAATTTGATTTTTTAGCTGTCCAATCTTACCTTCTTTATGATTTCTCAACCTTAGACTTTTTATCCAAAGTATATTTGTTTGGTTCATGAACTACTTTTTAATAAATCTATAAAAATAAATATACAAAAAAAAATTTATATTACAAAATGATTTATATCATGAAAATTATCTATATAATACTTTGTCTTTGTTCCCGTCGCTCCGTGACAGGTTTTTTTTCAATCTTTATAATATAATATAAATTATTTTTTATGCTTTCAAAAAAAATATTATTTTTATATCATTACGTGAAAAATAATGTAATTGTTCCTTTATGATTATATAGTAAAATTCGAATTTCATAACATGAAGATTTTTGTCTCCTTTAGAAGACTCGATACAAATAATATCATTGTCATGCTATAACTTCGAGAAAAAAAGTTTTTTAGTCCCATAACTTATTGAGTGTCCGCTTTTAATCCCAAAAATTTTAACTTTTTAATTTTGGTTCCGTAACTCTTAGAGTTTATACAATTTTAGTCCCAAAAATTTTACTCCCTCCGTATTTCTATAAGTTGCTCGTTGCTTTTGGGCACACGAATTAAGGTAAAAGTGAAAAAGTATAAGTGATGTGATGGAAAAAGTGAAAAAGTATAAGTGATGTGATAGAAAAAGTGAAAAAGTATGAATGATGTGATGTAGAAAAGTGAAAAAGTAATGAAAATAGTGTAAAAAGTATTAAAAATAATAATAAAGAAGTGAATAGTAGTTTCCAAAAAAGGTAAAAAAACAATGAGCAACTTATAGAAAAACGGACGAAAATGGCAACATGAGCAACTTATAGAAAAACGAAGGGAGTAACTTTTTTATTTTGGTCGCGTAACTCTTAGGGCTCATTTGGTTCGTAAGATAAAAATATTTATCCGCAAAAAATATGCATGTTTTTTGCGGATATATATTTTTATCTTACGAACCAAATGAGCCCTTAGAGTTTGTCCAATTTTGGTCTCATTTTTATCGAAAAAGTGAAAATAATTTTATTTTTCTCCATGCACGGTGCACATTGTAGTTGAATTTAGAACTTTCCATCATCCTTGCTGATATTTTATTATTTTTATTAGTGTTTCAGTAATACAGAAAAAATAAGTAAAAAATACAAAATAAAAAAAAATTAATTATTTGGCACCCACATCAGCAAGAGTGCAGGAAAATTCCAAATTCAACCATAACATGTGTTGTGCATGGCAAAAAATGACATTATTTAATATTTCGGTAAAAATGAGACCAAAATTGGACAAACACCAAGAGTTACAGGACCAAAATTGAAAAATTAAAATTTTTGGAACCAAAATTGGACACTCAATAAGTTATGGGACAAAAAAAAATTATCTCCTATTACTTCATATGTAACTATTATCATTGAATACTATGATTGACATTTAATTAATAAAATATTATAAGATGTCAGTGTAACAAATATTTGGTATCGATTAATATGTTTACAATACTATTTCCCTTAAGTGCACGTCTCCTCACAATCACCATGTCAATTAATTGGTATAATAAAATTAAATTAAAAACTTTGACGAGATTGATTACATTTGGACCACTTCGTTAGTGTATTTGTTCCTAGCCAACTCAGTGTTGTTTGGACTTTGGACCACTATATAATAGGAAAACCAAAACAAATTTCAGTGAAATTAAGAATAATATGACTCCGTGCAATTTAAATATATTTTTAAATTATTAAAAATTTAAAATTATTTTTATCAAACAGTTAAAATTATTTAGATCAAATTATTTTCATAATTTTTAATATAAATAATTATAATTTTTTAATTATTTAAATTTTTTATGTACCTATTGCATACAAAATTTCCCCATAAAAATAGTTATTCTTCAAACTTTTTTCCTTGGGGTAAATATAGACTACACATTAATGAAGAGATAATTTTAACTTAATAATTAGTCAATGCGCTGGAACTGAAGATTTCCTTCCACACGAATATACATTTGTATTATTTATTATTATATTCGAAAAATAATTGGGTCATATCACTTTTTCTTTTTTGCCTTTATTGTGTATAAATTTAATTTGCATGTGATTCTCTTAATTGCGTACACTTCAAACCCGTGTTTATCCCCGCAGGAAAATTTTTGTATGACTATGCGTACGATATAATATTAACAAATAATTATTGTGTGAACTTGACTTTGTATAAATATAAAAATAAAAGTATTATATATATATATATATATATATATATTATAACCGTGTTTAGATATTATCTGATTTTTAAACAATAATAGTGTTACGTGAACAATTATAATTGATATATATAGTAGTAGTATAGTACGAGTGTGAACTCGAGTTTGGGTAAAAAATTAAATGTATTATTGTTATTGTTAAGATATATATATATATATATATATATATATATATGAATGAAGGAGAGTTGTTTTTTTGCTATATATTTTGTATCGGATTTAAGGTGTTTAAATTTTAATTTTTAATTAACTAGATAGTTCTAGAGCACTGTTAAAATGATTGACTGCAAACTCTCTTTGTCATACTAGTAATAATAAATTTTATTATTGTCATAAAAAAAAAAACTTTGACCATATATATTCTATAGTAACAATTGGCGTTTGACACTAA
>JAPKLY010000003.1:2057156-2102238 GCA_026898435.1 Prunella vulgaris
TATGAACACCTTATAAACAAAAATAAAAGTAGATACAAATTATTTGGCTGTAAATATATTTAGTTTTGTCATGTAAATTCAATTGAAAGTATAAATGTATCCTGAGGTGTACAACACATATACAAATCTATTATATATATATATGTGCCTTTAATTTATATTGAAAAATTGTAACTATTTTCCTAACCGTCTCATTAATGCAAAGTTTTCATGAGAGAATAAAGCTGTGATGAAACTATATATATGAGATTTGTGGTATCAATTGAGTAAACGTGACTTTTGCGCACAAATATGAGAGAATCCTCTGACGATCATAATTCGAAAAATGCAGTGTGGGACTGCGGCAGCTCCCTCTACGACTCCTTCGAGTTGAATTCCTTCCAAAGGCAACTCCATTCCGCCATTTCTTCACGAAGCATGTCCATGCCCCACCTCTCCGATAGCCGCCGTGCCCCGCCGATCAACAAGAAGCCCACGCTCTCTAAGATACCGCGCTCTCTGCACAGGTTCATCAGATTGATTTTCAGATCCAAAAACAGCAATAATCCCAATTTTGGGGGAGGGTTTCCGCACCAGAGCTCCAAAGATGGGTACTATGTGGATAAATCAGCCGTACTTTCTACAATCCCCGAGACGCCGGAATTCGATGGGCTGTCGCCGGAAATCAGGTCTCTGGTGACGAGAACGGCGTCGGATAGATTCAGCAATTCCACTGGTATTTACTGTACCTGATTAACTAATTAGTGCTTAATTTGTATATGATTTGCATAATTAGATAATCATTCCTGTCATCTGTAGAGAGAGTAGTTCGAATCATATTATAGTATTTTGATCTTTTGATTTGTAGAACTAATTGCTTTTGCGGCAAAAGGGTCAATATGGAAATACCCAGTTTATGATTACTCAACATGTTCTTTGTGTGAACTTTGAACAGAGAGGGACACTACAGAACAAAATAATTTTATATTTTTATTTTTATAACTTGGGTCTATATTCCAGAGAGGTTGGATGTTTAGGTGGTTTGATTCTGACGTTGGGAAATTGATCTTTATCTTTTTTGTGAAGATGGAACCTCCAAATTTTATTTTTTTATTTTTGTCGATAAATGTTAATTGTCAGTAGTTATAAGTTAGATCGTCAAGTCTCTCAAATTCACTCCAGACCAATCTTATATCTCCCCCAATATCTCAAAGCCAACCTTATATCTCACTTAATTTGTTTTCAAAGGGAATCAAACTCAAGTCACTCATTCAAGTTAGAAGCCCGGTGGTCTAGTTCACCTGGCTGGAACCTCCAAATTTTATGTGTCAATTCTCGAATTATATTATTATTTAAGAATAATTTTACATTTATATATTTTTTACTACTATTTTTTAATTTTATAAATTTTTTGCCTAATAAAATAAAAAGTTGAATAATATAATTTTTTTTTCTTTTTATAATGTATCAATTTAAAAATAACAGTTAAAAAATATATCAGTTCATGACTGCTTCTATTATTTTGTAAAAGTAATGAAATTTCTCAGAACTCATCATGAGAAGTTTTTGGTGGAATGAAGGTGGTATCGTTTAATTGGCTTGCATGGTGCAATCAATTTTCAAATAATATTCCCGCTATCTGTTATTACTTGTACATTTATTTGAATGGGACGTCTCAATAATACTTGCATATTTTTAAAAAATTAATTAATTTATGTGTATATTCACAAAAATATATGTATATTACCGTATATGACTAATTATTCAAAAATATTTTTCTAAATTTATATGCACGACTAAATATACAATTAAAACTGTTAAAAATGAAGTGCATAATGCAAATAGTAATATATACAAAAAATTTCAAACCGTAAACTGTTTTCAGTTTTAGGCACGAGACATAGTTATTTTTTCAACTATGCTAGCTTGATTGATAAGAATGAAATGGGGATTTTTTTTTTTTTTTATTAGTGTATGTGCATGGATTTAATATTTTACTTAACTTTCATTGTATTATAATACTATACAACAATAAAATTCTAAAAAGAATGAAATTGTATAATAAAAATTTTATTACATACACAGTGGAAAATCTGAGAGGTTTAGTACAACACAAGTTTTTGTATGTATTTAGATTTTAAGTATTTTTCAATAAGAATGTCAGAAGTTAGGATATTTTTTATTATTGCATAGAGTATTATTAATAATTATTTAAGAATCGTTAACTATTACTTTAACTATTGTATATTGTTAATTATTGTTAAGAATGTAATTAGTTCAAACATACAATACAAACTACACCTGGTACACACAATCAACCTTATTATAACTATTTTAGCCTTTTGATGATGTAGACTAATTCCGCAATATATTATATTCCCCCTTTCCCTCTTAAATTATACCACATCCCTTCACAAAAAATATGTTCAGATAGTTACACGTGGTTTAATGCAATATATTGTAAGATATTATGAGGTCCGATATGAATAAAGCGAATATCTTTGAAAAGTATGTTATATGTACTTTCCAAATATATTATCTTTGTTCATATCGGATCTCAGAATATTCTGTAATATCTTCCGACATATTACATTAAACCACGTGCAAATATCTGAGCGTATTTTTTGTGGATGGAGAGAGTATTTTATAGGATACATGTTTTTAAAAAAATTAATAATTTTTTTGATGATAAATAAAAAATATATTTTAAAATAAAATAAATATTATAAAAAATTAAGATATGAAATTTATTGAGAGAGGACCCAAGAGAAAAACCGTGAAATTTGAAAAATATGCGGGGAATATATTATACAAATATAAGTACTTTGGAAATACAAAATCTTGGGTGTACTATGCACTTTAAATTTAAGTCTAATTTTAATTTTAATTTTAACTGGCCCAATTCAAATATTGACTGATCAAAATTGATTTTGAAACTGAGACTCGATTAAGGGTGTACGGGTGCACCAACTGCACCAAAAGGTCCAAAACACACTCCTTTGGAAAATATTAAACTCACTATCACATTTTCTCTGGAAAATCTTCAAAGAGTATTATCGTTCAACAATGGGCCAAGCCCAACTTCAAAAGAAACAATAAGCCCATTTCTAGAGGCCCAGGTTATTTGCACTTTCCAGATTGATAAGTACAGTCGTATGAGGTGTTAGATTTTGTCACAACAAACTAATATGTGAAAAAATTCACACAAAATTAATATTCTAAAAAGTTTCAGCTATTTTTTCAACGATTTTATAAATTTTTGGATTTTTTTTTTCAATTTTCACTGTTTTTGATAAAGAAGACGAAAAAGCAACAAACTAATATATTTAAAAAATTCACACAAAATTAATATTCTAAAAAGTTTCAACTATTTTATAAATTTTTGGATTTTTTTTTCAATTTTCATTGTTTTTGATAAAGAAGATGAAAAAGTGAAAATTAAAAAAAACAAACAGAAGTTTCATCCTAATAGTGTATTACCCAATTCGGCTAATGCCAGTAGCGTAGTCGTTCCAAAATGCAAACAAGTTCAATTACCCATTACCAATCTCAATAATGGATAAATATATGTATAGTTATGTGAGTGTACATGCAAATTGATTTTTTTTTTTTAATAGTGTGCAAATTTATATGAAATGTTCAAATAAAAAAATACAAATTCCTATAAAACGAAAGGGTTACATTTATAAGTTTGAGAGTTTTTTTAATTTTTTTTTTAAATTTTGAGGACGCTTATTAAACTTTAGTGTATAAATAAATAAGATAAAAAATTGATATCCGAGTGAATTATAGACTTTGGTTGAAATTTTGTATTTGCGTAAACTCATCCAAAGAAAAATGTGCAAAACTTTTGATGGACGGAAAGAGCATTTTTTTTTTCCGCATATTGTTGCTCCTTTGGGAAATTTTCCAAACGGTGTATAATCTTCTAAGGTTCAGTTTGGATAAATTTGAAAAAATAAAATACATGTGAGAAAATATATACTTCCTTCGTCCCACTATAAGCTGCTCATTTTATCATTTTTGCATATTCCACTATATGTTGTTCATTTGCTTTTTTACCTTTTTAGAAAATTACTATTAACTTTTTTATTATTATTTTCAATACTTTTACATTATTTCCCTTATTTTTTCATCTTTCTCAATCACATCACATGTACTATATTAATATTTTTATACTCTTCTTAATATTAGTGCCCAAAAATTATGAGAAACTTATAAGAAGATGGAGTGAGTATTTCAAATTAAAAATTATAAAGAGATCGGAGAAAAGATAAAAAATAAAGGAAAATAGAGATGAAAAGAGGTGGAGATAAAGGATTTCAAATGAAATTGCTAGAAGAGAATTTAGAATTGAGTCATTCTTGGGTAAAAATTTCTATAAATATCGTAACAAAAGAAATAGAAGCCCACGCGCGCATTCATCCACGTAATAAGCTATCATCTAACACCAAAACACATGCATCCTAATTTACCCTATCGTGCATGCATATTAAAAGTACTAATGGATGCATTCTAATCTCCCCTCCCCTCCCCCCACCCCCCCTCCTCCCGCCAACAGCTGGCAGTTACATTTTTTTATGTTTATTTTTTATTTTTTAAAAATTATTGTTGATTAAAAAGTATTCAAATAATAATGTTACAAATAAATATTTATATATATAGTAATACATATTTTCTTTAATAGTAATACATATTTGTCTTCCCATTTATGTTACTATATGGGAAAATGTGTAAAACTGTAAGGACAAAATATATTTTTATGAGAATAAATACATGTTTCTTAATTTATTCATTATCCCTTTAAATGTGGGTATATTGTTTCATGTAATACATAAGTTATTATATGAAAAAATAATCATTTCTATAAAAATAAATAAGTATTTGTGAATAATTAATATTTGTTATAGTAACACACATTTTACTCTTGCATTATGTGAAAAATTATTTATTCTATAAAAATAAATGAATATATGTGAAATAACAATATTTTATAAGATAATAACACATATTTGTTCTAATAGTAACACACATTTGTCTCCCCGTTTGTGTTACTATATGGGAAAATGTGTGTTACTATATGAGCAAAATATATTTCTATGAGAATAAATATGTGTTCCTTAATTTATTCATCATCCCTTTAAATCTAGGTATATTGTTTCATGTAATACATATGTTATTATATGAAAAAATAATTATTTCTATAAAAATAAATTAATATTTGTGAATAATCAATATTTATTCTTATAGTAACACACATTTTGCTCTTGCATTATGTGAAAAATTATTTATTCTATAAAAACAAAAGAATATATGTAAAATAATAACATTTTAGGCCCTGTTTGATAGTATATATTAGCCCAATATAAACCCATATTACCATTCCCCTATATAGATTCTACAATAGAATCTCCCTGTTTGATAGAGTGTAAATTTAATACCTAAACCCGGTTCTTATCTTAAGAACCCGGGTGTTCTTATCTTGTTTCTACTGTAGCCTTATGCATATTTAGTAAGGGGCCTCCTCCCTGTATTACATATCAGGGAGAGAAAACACAACAATCTAAAACCCCAAATCCACACACACAGCACCACACACAACACACACACAGCACCCACACACAGCACACACACTGCACCACACACGCACACAATGCACCACACACAGCACCCACACACAGCACACACACGCACACACACAGCACCCACACTTAGACGCACACACACCCACCGCCCCACACTCAGCCACACACACAACACCACACATGCACACACAGCACCCACACTCACAGACGCACACACACGCACACACATGACAAAAACGTACCGGAAATTATGGCCGTCGTGAAAGGAAACAGCTTCCCCCCTTACGCCTCCTCCGTCAGTGAAAATGGAGATATTGCCCAAATTGAAATTTTATTTTGTTAGCCCTAAAATATGAAAGTCTTATATTGCCTATCAAACATACATAATAAGGAAAATAAGGGCATTTTAGTAATTTTAATTAGTTTATATGGATGTTTATACATCCTATCAAACACTAGTATAAAAGTATATAAGGTTGTTTATACACCCTATCAAGCACCCTTATTATATTTTATCTCATTTTATCATACATACCCTATACTATTTCTACACCATATTAAATTTAACCCATACAAATTTATAACTCCTATCAAACAGACCCTTATAAGATAGTAACACACATTTGCTCTAATAGTAACACATATTTGCTCGTCATTTTGTGTTACTATATGGGCAAATGTGTGCTACTATATAGGCTTTAACCCTAATTAGTTTAGTATAAATAGGAGTTTTAAGTTGAATGTAAGGGAGTTGAAGATTGAATATAAAAAAATTGGGTTTAATTTCCTTTCCCGTATTTTAATTGTTATTTTTCGGTATTCTTATAAATCAACTGATTTGACACCTTAATTGCAAAGATCATATTATCTGGCATTCAACAAGTGAATCAACGGATTTATGATAGTATCGCTTTCTCGCTGCGTTAGTTGGTATTAGGAGTCAGTACGACCCTGTGGATTATCAATGGCACACGTTAATTGCGATGCGGATGAGGAAATTGATTTTCTCTGGTCTCAATGGGAAGCCGTCGTAGATAGAATTTTCGACGGCTTCGCCCAAAGAGTCGTTCCCACGAGTGGGCCTATAATAGGGTGGTTCCCTACTTTCCAAATCATTCTACCTTCCCCAAAGCTCACAAAATCTTCCATAATCTTCATAGATTATTCTTTCTTCTAGAGGGTCCCAATTGATGAACCATCGAAAATGGATATGTCCTTTATCCTCAGAGGAAGAAAACTCCCCCTTTTTGGCCTCATGAATCTTTAGAGGTCAGAGAAAAATCTGGTCTCACCAACTGTAGCGATAAAACAGCATCTTTGTCATTGTAGCATACGACTTGTGAGGCCAACTTCGCTGCTTTGTTCTTCTTATGAGGACAATTCTTAGCAAAATGTCCCTTTTCGCTATCTATCTGCAGTCAACAACATTGAGAGCAACATTAAGTGCAACATTGAGAATAAAAAACAGTAACACTTGAAAGAAAGATTAAATTATTGATGTTATGTTACTTAAAGTAACATTGGTGGTAACACCAACATCAACAATCTCCCCCAATTTGACCGGTACCCTTGTCGCCACCGTCCCGTAATTGGCAACCATGATCGCCTTCATGCCAACTACCGCCACCACCGAATTTCCACCCTCCGATACAGATCCAATTTTTCCCTCCACCAACAGTGACCTTTTCACCCCCTCGCATACCGATCAAAATATACACACCATGACAGATCGGGAAAACTACCCAGCCACCACCATACCATCGTCTTCAATAGGCCACCTCCACAGTACCCGACTCCTGACTCCCTCGTCGATGGAAAGAGAGGGGCCAATCGACTACCACCCAGTACCGGCTCACCCAATTGTCGGCAGCCTCGCCTCTTGACCGCCAGCCAAAATTGAAGCCGATGTTGCCATCGCCCAAAACATTCCCTTATTCGTCGCACGCAAATCCAGCCATAGTCGTCGATCTCACAGTGGCTGCTCCTTTCCGACGCGAACCAGATGTGCCACAGTCCCCTACTGCCGATCCCCTTGCGCGCCGGGCACAGCAGACGTGGCCCACTGCTGGCCGGACGCCACTCCTTTCGAGCCGTTATTCGGCCATTGAATTCCGGACGTGCTTCCCCCTAAATGTGCCGCATCAATCGGGCGCACGCCTCCCACTCCTAATTTCCGCCGAATATGATGTTTGATGCGTGGAGTCTTCCAATTTTGGGCTTGTCGCCTTACCAGCAAAACTTGGGCCTCAAATTTTTATTGGTAAATTTAGCTCATTTTATTCTTTGGACCACAGTAACCAAGTGCCAATTGATGATCCCTTGTGCTTTAATATATTTGGTTGGGATTTAAATAGCTATAATTATTTTATAATAGATAATAGTTATTTTAATTCTACTCCACAGCTTTTATCTTCGTATCGTCTTAAAATTTTGGCAAGATTCGTACCGCATATATTTTTGAAATTAGAGGTTCAGAAATTATTTATATTGTTGCTCTCCAAGACTATGATCGTGTTGGCACCTACATCCTATTGCTCAAGTTACACATTCCTACAACGGGAGAGAATGATAGATAGAGTTAAATAGTTCTGAATTTTATTTAAATAATATTATTCAATTTTTTATTGGATGGGGCTTCTAGGGCTTTAACCCTAATTAGTTTAATATAAATAGGAATTTTATGTTGAATGTAAGGGAGTTGAATTGAATAGAAAAGAATTGGATTTAATTCTCTTTCTCGTATTTTAATTGTTATTTTCTGGTAATCTTATGAATTAACGGATTTGACACATTGATTGCGAAGATCATATTATCCGACATTTAACGAGTGAATCTACGAATTTATGATGGTATCGCTTTCTCACTGCGTCAGTTCACCAATTTCAAAATCATCATATAATGACTTGAATCACCTAAATAGTGATTGATATGATTAAGGTAAACTTTTAAAAATGATTAGAGCAGTCCCAATAGGGACGCTTTTTCAGTGGCAAACGGCTAAATGCCACAAATTTCACATCCAACGCAGCCGCAATTTTGTCGGCAAAATACCACCTGTGAACAGTGCGTGGCAAATTTGCCACTCACTGTTCAATAACGCAAATATTTTTCTTTTTTTATCATTTTATTTATATGATTTATATATTTATTATATTATGTAATGTATTATATATATTTTAAGTAAGTGTGGTATATATTAATATTAAATTTATTTATGATATAATATAATTTAAAAAATTGTTGTATTTTTAAAAAATTTATTATAACTAATAATTGTTGTATAATTTAAAAAATTGTTGTATTTATGATTTATATATTTATTATATTATAAATAATTGTTGTATTATTAAAAAATTAAAATTATAACTAATTAAAAGAAATACCAAATTTAAATTTTAAAAAAGTTACAACATAGAAAATAAAATCATAGTGCATAAAAAAAAATACAAGTCAAATCTGACCAATACAAATTTTAGTACTCCCCAAGATCATTTTCAGATCCTCCAATATTGAACTTATGTTTTTTTAGATTTGCATTATGTTTTATTAGATGCGTAATTTTTCTATATTAATATGTAATGTGATGTATTATGTTATTGAACTTTGTGATTTAAATCATTGTTTCATAGTTTTTAAATTTTTCTTATTAAATATATATTTTTATTGATTTAATTTTTAAAGATTTAAATATGAATAACAAATTATAAAATTAATTATACATACATAATAATAAAATAAAAATTAAATTTTATTAAAGTAAGAATATTCTAAAAGAATATTCCCATTGAGTTAAGATTTGAGTTTATGATTGGAGATGATTTTACTGTTGGTGTCAAATTTTGTAGCAAATTGATGAATTTGGTGGCAAATTTCCCGCAACCCTTGGGAGTGCTCTTAAAATACCAATTTATAATTTTTTTTAAAGTGTATATCTAGGGATGGCAATGGGGCGGGGCGGGGCAAGGCAGGACGGGTATCTAAAGACCCATGCCTGCCCCGCGCCTCTGCCCCACCGCCCCGTCCTGCCCCGCTCTGCTCCATCCTGTCACATGTTGTATATAATTATATATTAAAAATAATATAATATATATTTTAGATAAATAAAAATTATTTAAAAATAAAAATAATGCAACAAATTTATCAAAATATATTCAACAAAAATAATTTTAAAATAATTTTAGATTAGAGTTACAATAAATAATATAATTTTAAATTTATTTGATATATTATAAATGTAGGATATTAGTTTTATTTCATATATTATAAAATATTATATATTAAATGTATTTTATATAGTATAAAATATTATATTTTTTTTATTTAATATATACACGGGGCAGGATGGGACGTTACAATAAAAATACAAACCCATGCCTGCCCTGCCCCGCCCCATGCGCAGGGCGGGGCTGCCCAATTCTCAGGATGGGGCGGGGCAAGGTTGCCCCAAACGGACGAAGTCAGGGCGGGGCGGCTATGGGGCAGGTTATTTTGCCATCCCTATGTATATCATGCAAAATTGATTTTTTTTTAGTAAGTCACTTGTGCACCAATTACACGGTGCAACTCAAGTTCATTTTTTAAAATTTAAACAAAATACTACTGAAAAATTACACATGTTACTACTAAAAAATGTATCTTTCACAATTTAACTTTTCAGTAATAACATATGTAATTTTTCAATAATATTTTGTTTAACTTTTAAAAAATAAACTTGAGTTACACCGTGTAACCAGTGCATACAAGTCTAATCCTTTTTTTTATGTTAAAGCTTAAACCAAAGAACAATTTTTTAAACCATTTTATGTTTATCAATGACTAGCAAAAATATCAACTTAATAATAATAAACAATTAAAAGGGAGAATCATTTCATTTGCTTTAAGCTATGGCCAAGACTCGTGAACTTTCCACTTCAAACAAAGGCGCTCTTATTTATCTGGATTCAGAAATTCTGAGATACAATTACCAGCAAAATACCTTCCAATATAAATGGCTAAAACCTTAAAGACAAATATATGAGCATCAAAGTTCTCAGATATCCGACACGACAACACAAATTAAAATTCGAGACAAGGAACATAATGCCAAGCCTAATCTTAAAACTCGCAGTTATAGATTAAACATGATCATACATATAACCATAGATAAGCTAAATTAAAGTTTTTACTCATAGATCCATGAGTGAAGGCTGCTCCTCCATTCAGCAATTCCTTCTGGGAACCAAAGAGCGATTTCCTTTCTTCCACTCTCGACTGCATCGCTGCCATGAATGACATTCCTGCACTCGCAAGGGCAGTGATCTTGCATCAGTATACGTATTATCATACAGATTATGACTACAATTTGAGAGAGTTTAGGATTTGAAGAAAAAAAATCTAGTCAAGTATATTCTAAACATGATTACAATAGGAGTTAAAGAAAACCCAAAATCAAGTATAGATAACAATTGGATCAGTCTGAAGATGCATTACAAACAACTGGAAACAACAAAACCTCGATGAAATCCAATGATTCAACTAAAATTCATTAGTCCTAAGAACAAGACATATAAATAAGAAGTGCAATAGATGAATGCAGTTTTTCATATGGCACATCCTTTTTTCCACCATGCTCGTGTATTTCCTACAACAGTAAGATCTGTTTTTGAATTGAAAATAATATACAACAATGGTGTTTCATTTTGATTTATATCAAGTCAAGTAAATCAAAAGTCACATAAGAGTGAAATTATACCTGCCAATATCAATGGCATAATCCCCACGGATGGTCCCAGGGGCCGACTCAGCAGGGTTGGTTGCTCCAATGATCTTTCTTCCAGTAGCTACCACATTCTTACCCTCCCAAACCATAGCAACAACAGGGCCAGAGATGATGTACTCGACTAGCCCGTTGAAGAAGGGCTTAGCTGATAAATCAGCATAGTGCTTCTCAGCAAAGGCACGATCAACAGTGATAAACTTCAAACCTGTTACCAAATACATGCATATTATTCAAAATCAAATCAAGATACTACCAGCAAATGGCCCACTCCTTTAAGGATATAATTAACTTTGATAATCATGAGCTTAAGATGAGGATTACCTTTCAAAGTGAAACCTTTCTTTTCAAACCTGCTAATAATCTCACCAACCTGAATCAAACAAGCAGGATCGGTGTTAAAATAGCACAAAAATAACAAAAGCATCATGTGCGCGAATAAATATATAATTCATTTGCCACTGAACACTAGATCCAGTTCGCTACAGCGCCGCGCTAAAATTCAAACATTCAAACACTTAATCAAAGCCATAATCTCAAAACGAGAGAAAGTTTAATTCTAGTATGCAAGTTTAATACAAATTTAATTCAAAACACACGGCTTATTCAAAACACTTAATCACTGATAAGCACTACAAAACGAGAGAAATCGCTGCAAAAACAAACACTAACCAAGCCTCTCTGGACGCCATCAGGCTTGATCATAACGAAAGTTTGCTCCATCTTTGCTGAGGCGGCGGGTTAGCGAGCTTTGCTTTGCAGTTAAAAGGGGCGGTGAGGCGATGGCAGAGGTATGCAGCGGCTATATATAATGTGGTGCTTAAAGCACATCCACAAACCCTAGAAACCCGCTTTGGAATATTCCCCTTTGCTCGATTTTTGTTTTTATTTTCCCTTTTAACCGCCCATAAAAGATTTTCAAGAGGAATATAAAAAAAGGTAAAAAAACGATATTAAAAAGAGTTATTATTATTTTTAAAATTATTTTTTCTATTGACAAAAATCTAAACTTGACCAATGTCTCATATTGTGTCAACTCAAACATAGAAAAAATATTCTTTCTTTTTTCAATTTTATTGAAATTGTTCAAAAGTGGTCCACGTCTTAGATTTTATTTTATTTTATTTTTATAATGAGAATAAACTTCTCAAAATATTATTATCATCCAACAAAGAATATCTGAAATTATCCTTTAGAACAATGTGTAATTGTTTTGCAAATTATTATCAATTAAATTCAACAATGTATCAATATTTTTTATAATAAATTCGGTCAACAAAAAGTCATAAGAAATTAATCACATATTTTAATTCTATTACCTTTATGTATTTATAATTCTCTCATTACCATTATTGTGATTATGCTTCATATATTCCTTTGTTTTATGAAATTGATTGGTGTTTATTTCAATTTAAGTAACGTTTTGTTAGAATTCAAGAATTTTCAAACAAAATAATAATCATATGATTCATATATTTATTTTTATTTATGAAATTGATTAATGTTTATTTCAATCTAAATAACTTTTCATGAGAATGCAGGAATCTCTAAAATAATCAATAATATCTAAATTTTTTATATATTTTTATTAAAAATTTAAAATAAAAATTAAGTTTAAATTTCATGCATATAAAAATTCGTGTGTTTTGAATAAAATTTGTATTAATTTAAGATTTACACAATAGACTTGTTCAAATATTATTTATCTCGTTTAATTATAGTATGCAAAGGAAAAGAAAAATGTCAAAATGTATACTTCTTTGTTCAATTTTACTTAGCTTTTTTTTTTCTGTTACTTTTTATTATATATTAGAGGTATTATAGGATATAAATCACTTTATTCATAAAATAGATCTCATAATATTTATACTATCCTCTAAAATGTTATAAAATAATAGAAAAAATAGATCTCCTATAGGTGAATTATCCTAAATGAGATTTGTTTAATTTGACAATTTTTTAAAATAATTCTAAAAAAATTAAAATAAAATATACGTATGAGTTAAAAAAATTATTTCTTCATAACGATTTTTATATATCAAAATTGCCTTCATTATGTTGAATAATATTTTTTCAAATAATTATATAACAAACTGTATTTTACTTCTATGATTATTTAAAAGATATTCGAATAACCAAGAAATTGGAGTTCAAATATTTTGATCGATGTCACTAATTGTTGAAAAAGTCACCATTTTCATCCAAATCAAGCATCATCATTGATTTTTTTTTTTAAATCAACGGTATGAGCCTTCATTTGGTTCGTAGGATTGGAGCGAATTAAGGTAGGGCTGAAATCAGATTAGGTCTGTGAGGTTCAGTTACTCGAAATTGGATCCCATGTTTGGTAAGTTTTGGATTAGATGAAATTCTTTCAAATACTAAAACATCGACTTTTCTTACAGATCATAAACAAAATAAAGAAACTAACTACTCTTCCAACACAACATTGAACTAATACCATGTTTGGTATATCAATGGCTGTTGGATAATATTTTTTCAGACAATCTGACTAAGCATCTTAACCTTTGCAGAGTTCACAGATCCAAGCCATTCTCACCTCACTGCAGCAGATGTTGGCCTCACCACTGCTACAATACACAGAAAACTTCATACCTAACCTCTGTGAATCAAATTGGATGAAAGGGAACCCTTTGCTGCCCAACAAAAACATAAATCCGTTGCAAATAGGAGGGAGATATAAGGTTAGCTTTGATATATTCTTGGAGTGTTTGGAGACTTAGTGAACTAATTTTTAACTACTAACAACTAACATTTACCGATAAAAAAAAAACATAAATCCGTTGCAAATTTTCACTATGATAGGCATATGGTGTGTTTTCAAACTCTAAAAAATACTTTAAAATAACTTTTTTTCCCAATAGGTACTCGTCACAGCTTTTGAAAAATGTCTTTTTTGGAGATTTCTTTAAACAGGCTGGTTGCTCTAGAGGTATTTCAGGTCCCGGAATTGATCACATTCAATTTGATGTAAACACTCACTATAAACGAGGAAAGAAGAGAAGAAAGGAGTATCAAAAAAACAAACCAAGCCATAGAGATACTGGTTATTTATGAAGGATATATCTGTCAGATGATAGAGCTGGTAACTCGAAGGTAGGTGGATTTCATGCCTACAGAGTTGAAGATAAACTATTACCAACACCATGAAAAAGCTTGAAATTTTGAATATATTCCTATTTCCCTCATCCATGAACATAAAAGAGAAGCAGAAACCTTAATACAAGTTCATTTACTAATTTTGGGGCAGGCTAACTCCATAAGTTTTACATCAGCTCCATATGTAAAGTAGGCTTGCTACTTTGCATGTCTACATAAAGAAAGAAAGAAAGAAAGAAAGAAAGAGATATTTACCCAGTATTAACCTGAAGAAATGGATACAAAAAATTGCATATTTCTGAGAGCAACTTCAACATGTTGAGAGTAGTAGAGATCACCAATAATCTCCACAAGAGCAGGTCCCATTCTTGAAATGGTGGAATCTGTGCATATCACGGACAATGATCTCCCGTTTAGTCACGAGAGATATGTATTTGGTTGCATAGTGGCAATCTGCACACACCCTAAGATTCTTCCTGATGTGAATGGTACTACCCTGACGGCTATTAAGAAGTCCAAATGAAATTGCAAGCTTCTCACTGTGTGTGTTCAGCAATTGCTCCTGAACGTCATCTTCCACGTCATGAATTGAACTAATATCAGGGGTATAACCTGCTGCTTTAATCCTCTCGAGCAATCTTTCCAGGTAAGCATAGATCTTTTCAGATTGAGGATGCCTCGTACTTCCAGAATAGAAAGTGTGCACCTCATTTTCCAGATCTACTGAACTGCATCCTGGAGTTTTCTTGATTCCTTTTTTCACCATTAAAGTTCTCACCTTAGCCACTTTCTGCCACATTGATGCTATTGCGTAGATATTCGCAAGTAAAACATGATATCCACCATCATCAGGTTCTAACATGAACAGCTTATCAGCAGCCTTCTCTCCCAAATCCACATTTTTATGAATCTTGCAAGCTCCCAACATGGCTCCATAGACGTTGATTCCTGGTTCAACGGGCATTTTCTGAATGAAGTCCCAAGCCTTCTCCAGTTGACCAGCTCGACCAAGAAGGTCAACCACGGCCCCATAGTGATCCATCGAAGCCTGTATGCTATATCTCTCCTTCATCATAGTAAAGTATTGTTGCCCTTCCTTTACAAGGCCCGAATGGCTGCAAGCCGAGATTACACATAGGAACGTTACATCATTTGGGGATACAACCCCTTTGCACATTTCATCAAATAACTCTACTGCCTCCTTCCCAAAACCATGGGTCCCGTATCCATCTATCATAGCATTCCATGTTGTAACATGCCTATCATCCATCTCATCAAATAGCTTTCTTGCGGTATGAACAGCTCCACACTTTGCATACATGTCTACGAGAGCAGTCATCACAAAAACATTCTTATCCAAACATGCCCTTATAACCACCCCATGGATCCACTTTGCCTGCCTCAACAATGATAGCTCAGCAACAGCAGTGATGACGCTCACCAACGTGAACGAATCACGTTGAACATTCTGCTGTTGCATTTCACAAAAGAGGCTGATAGCTTCTATAGTACGACCATTTTGAGCATAACCTAATATCATAGCATTCCAAGAAACCAGCGTTTTTACTTTGAGTTTATGAAATAATTCAACAGCTACATCAACTCTCCTGCACTTGCAATACATTGAAATCAAAGAGTTCATCACCGAAACATCAGAATCAAGCTTTAGTCGATTGATTAGCTCATGAATAAACTGACCGCGCTTAATATCACCTAGATTAGCACACGCATGTAGAGCTCCCATAACAGTGACATTACTAGGTTTCAATCCTTCATTTAGCATCTTTTGAAACAAAACTAATGCCTCCTCCGAATCCTCCCTTTGAGAATAACCATCGATCATTGAATTCCATGATACAACAGTTTTTGAACCCATCGAATCAAAAATCTGTCTAGCAGATCCAATTGACCCACATTTCGCATACATGTTTAACAATGCAGTAGAAACATTCACATATGACTCTAGCCCACGTCTTAAAACATAGGCGTGAATCGATCTCCCTGTCCTCAAATTTCCAATATCGGCAGATGCAGGCAAAACGGAAACAATAGTAACCAAATCAGGGCTATGCCCTTCTACTTGCATTCTTACAACCAACTCTAGTGCCTTTTTTGGCATCCCATTCTGTGCAAAACCCCCAATCACCGTATTCCAACAGATTAAATCCCTCTCGGGCATTCTCTCGAACATCTTATATGCCTCGTCAATTTCTCGGCATTTTGCATACAAATTCATCACACCAGTCAGTGCAAATAAATTAGATGGTAACCCGTTTAATATCAACTGCGCATGAATCTCCCTACCCCTTCTAACATCAAAATTATCCGCACAAGCTTTCAACAAATACGAATAGTTATACACCACCTGTTCAACTCCGTCGTGCTTCATCCGAACGAAAACCTTCAAGGCATCATCGATATTGGACTGCTGCGCATACCCTTTGAGGAGAGTGTGGTAAAGGGGGTCAATCTTCGGTTCGATGGGTTCAAACACTTTGACGGCGTCGTTTATACTCCCGAATTTGCAGAACAAACTGACGAGCTTCGTCTGGAAGAGATGCTCGTTGTAGAGGCCGTTTTTTATGATGAGGGGAAGGCATTGCTGGAGTTCTTTCATAGAAGTGCATAGCTCTAGCAGAATTGCAACTGGGTGTTTGTATATATGTTCGGGGATGTAAGTTCTTGGTGAGAGAAATGGAGCGGCGGCGGAGATAGGCGGGGAAGCTGTTCGGTGCAATAGCAGCGAGCTCATGGATGTCGGCTACCACCAATATGTGCCCACGAATATGAAGAGTGATGGTGATTACAGGTGTGCGGCTGCTCGATGAGATATTCAGACGCCAGAGTGATATTATTCTGATTTTCTTTTCTTTTTCTAACAAACTGATTCTATTATTCAAATTCTATGAATAAAAGAAATACTTCATTCGTCCCGTTATAAATTGCTTGTTGTTTTTTAAGACACAAATTAAAATAAAAATAAAAAATATAAGTGATATGATGAAAAATATAAAAAAAATATAAGTGGTGTGATGAAAAAAATGCAAATAATGTAAAAAGTAATAATAATAATATTAATAATTTAAAAAAATGAATATTAATTTCCAAAAAAGATAAAAAAACAAATGAGAAACATACAGTGGAACAGACGAAAATAACAAATGAGCAACATATAGTGAGACATAGAAAGAACTAATATTATAAATAACACTAGAAACAAATTGTAAAATGTGGATAACTCAAGTGGTTAAAGCTCTACTGTCTAAAACTTTAAGATATTGAGTGTTAATGAAATTATTGTAAATCAGGTTTACATGTGGCTTTTGAGCTTAATTTCACTAACAATCACGTTAATAAGGATTACTTGAATTGCATAATATTATTTCTAGAATGAATTTGGCAGAATAACATTGAGGCCGTGAATTTCTTACATTTATTGTGAAAAATAGACCTATTTATAGGTAAATACATAAGCAGGTGGTGGCAGTGCATTTGTCATGTGTTACAGAAGATTAACACATGTCCTTAATGGATAAATACAAAGAATAAGATTGCAAAAATATGAAAAATATTGTTCTTTTGAAACTGGCGACCATCCCTCGGAACGACTAGCAATTGGTTGATTTTCTCCCTTAGGAGGCGACCAGCTAGTTATAAATCTTCATAAGAGGCGACCAGCTAGTTATAAATCTTCACATGAGGCGACCAACTAGTTAGGGGCAGGCAGCTCATTGCATGAGCTACTCGCCTCTTTTGGAATTAGGTGAGATGCTCGCCTCTTTTGTTTTCTTTTGTTAGAGTTGCTCGCCTCTTTATGAGTTCTTCAAGTTGTTCGTCTTTCTCTTCAATTCAAATCATTCTCTCTTGCAATTACACTTAAATTTTCATGATCTATTCATTAAACACTTGCTTTAACTTTGTACTTTCTTTATGCTTGATCAATTCTTTTAGACACGTAAACCTGAATTTGATAATTACCTCCTTAAGCATGTGGATCAAATTATTTTATCAACATTAAGTTCGAGATACGGAATATTGCGATTGTAGAGTCGCAGTTTCAGATGATTTTCCTTTTATGATAATTGCGGTGTCAGTCTATAACAAGATAAAATAATATGTTATATACCCAGAGATAAAAGAAACTGTTATAATTGACTAGAAAATTATTGAAATGTATTACCTTTCAAAAAAAATTATGTGCTAATATCGAAAAAAAACTAAAAACAAATTGGTTGACTTTATTTTGGAGTTCACCGGGACAAAATTAGAAATTTTTTTGAGATACTCATACTCAATTCACATATTATTAATCTTCTAAATATAATTTACTTTCCAATCATTCACTCATTACTTTTAGCAATAATATTTTCTCACTCATTATTTTATTTCTTACTGTATTCTTATAAAACATATTAAAATATTACAACATAAATTATTTTTAAGTATTGATTTTAACTTTAAATAATATTACGTACCCAAATTTCAAATAAATACATAGTTTTAATATATATATTTTTTTTTAATTTTATATTCAATATTTTTAAAATCATAATTTCCTACATCCATCTAAAGTCCAAATTTTCATAATGTTTTGCTCGTGAAGCAGCTAATGTCCTGAAAAATAATTGACTATCACAGAAGGACTCTGCACAGCTGCAACATCTCATGCAAATTAATTATTCATAACCAAGATTTTGATTATAAATAGATGTGGATTGTAAAGAGAATGCAGTGTACACAATCCATCTCCATCTTTTACAAGAGAAAAAGAGACACTCTATCTATTTCATAGCAATTTGAACCCTAAAAATTGCACATATTTTTAAGAAAAAATATTTTCTTTTAAATATATAGATAAATATTGTTGTGTATTTATGAATATGCATGCAAATCAATATTTTACTTTTTGACAACGTGAGCATTCAAATAAAATAAGTGTGCAAATTGACATGAGACGGAAAGACCATGTATTTTATGTAGATAATTGTCATATTTATCAAGGCATATTTCACGTTCATCGGGTCAGGAAATATTGAAAATCGTGATTTTTCAACGCTACAAAGTTCATATCATCAATAACTTGAACGACACTACAAACAAATTGATCGGTCATTGTAATTCTGGAGATGATGGTTTTGGAGTACATTTCTTGGATAAACTGGTAAAGATAAAGAATGATTTTGGATATTCATAGTGAATTTCTTCAAATTTCCTCTCTACAAATTAACTATTTGAAAACACACACTTGACCATCTTATATAAGTAATTCCTAATTATAGCAGTGGATTTATATTTGTTATTTTTTCAGATTTTCATCTCAATTATGAAGCATTCAAAGAGGTGATTTTCTGTTGATGCAGTAAGTTATTGGTTTTCAATGTAAGATTGTATAGGGTGTGACGAATTGGGATAAAAATTTAAAATTAAATTTATTTAATTTCATTCATCTACTTGGCTAACTGTTAATCTTTATTGATATATTTTTTACTAATACTATTAATATATGAAGATTATATTATATATTTTTCTAAAATGTATATAATGATATTTAAACCCAACAAATTTTATATAATCTGTATAAAAATATTTGGGAGACAATTCAAAATACCAATTTTCAACTTCACAAAATTTATTTTACCCACTTTAAATATAAACAACTTTTTCTATCAATTTTCAATTTCAAACAATCTTTTTTACCCATATGACCCACAAACATCATTATCTAGTTATTACACCACACTCCACCCTACCCCACCTCCACCCCACCCTATTTGATATTTATATAATTTAATATTTTAAAACATACAATTTTAATAAATTAACTAATTATAATATTTTTATCATATATATGTGTGATTATTTGAATTCTCTATTTAGACTATTTTAATGTATAATGCATATTATAATATAAAAATTAAATTTTAATACAAATTAATGAATATTATAGTTTATAAAAGTATATAAAAATATTTAATTTGTGATGTTTGAAAATATATTTATTAAAATTTAATTAACACGAGACTATTATCCACATCAAAATTAAATTAAAATTTTAAATATTCTACCGAATTGTCTTCATAAAATTTAATTATAAACTTTAATTTTTATTAATCGCATATCGAATCAATGATTAATTAATAATTTTTTTATACAAAAATACTAATTAAAAACTCACTCTAATATATAAAATACAAACTCTCTCCCTCTCTCCATTTATATTTATTTACCTATTAAATAGTTTATAAAGTCTAATCTACCCCTATATGAGGGTAGTGTAGTTATGAGAATAAGATGGGACCAATTTCAAAGTTATTAAATCTTTTATACCCATTTTATAAGGGTATATAAGTCTTTTATTATAAATTGGGTATAAAAAGATGTTTTAAAGTAGATGTGGGTAAAATAAATTTTTAAAAATTGAAAATTGGTATATTGTGGTATTCTCACTTTAGGGAAATTTAACTCATATAATCAACAACACTTTAAAAAAATTAATTTTAGACCTTAATTTTATTATTATATGTGTGATATATGTGTTAAATTAAAAATCTTCAAAATACAATTAGCATGATATTTAATGTGTTAAAGATAGAATTACAAAATAAAATTTGAAATTTAAATTACATAAAAAATTACTTTTTTTTACAACATTATAATTCAATTTAAACTTTTGAATTTTAGCAAAACAAACCATCACCTTTCCTTTTTCCTTTTTTCAAAATTTGGGTAGCCTAAAAGTTGATATGAACAAATACATTCACAATTATCTACCCGATAAGTATTCACATCATTAATTATCTAAAAAAAAAATTATTTAATATTAAGTATACATATAATTTCAAAAATAATTAGCCATATATTTGAAATTTAAAATACTTCTATGTATACTTTTTTAATATAGTTAAGTATTTAAATTTATTCTTTTATAAAAAAAATATTATATTTTAATTTACAAAATAAAATTATGAAATTTTATATTTGAATATAATTGCAGTATTTATATAATTAGTTTCTTAAATTTATATGTTAGAATTTAATGATGTAGATGTTTAGTGGAAGGATGATTGTTAGTTATTTGTATACATCAACTTTTGGACAAGGGGAAATATATCAGAATTCTGAATTTGTTTTGTCAAAAGTTTAGATTAAATTCCAATATGCAAAAAAATTATGATTTTTTTGGCAATTAAATCTCTTTTTCTTTTATCTCATCAATAATTTAAAATTTCAATATTTTTATTTTAAATCCATCTTTAACACACTAAATATCAAGTTAATTGTATTTTGAAGTTTTTTAATTAAACATTCAAGTGCAAATATAATAATAAAATTAAGATCTAAAATATTAATGTATTATTTCAAGTTTTTTATTTGTTAATTTTTTTTATTTTATATAAGTTTTGTTGAACTTAAATATCAATTTATAAATTTTAAAAAAGTATACATTATGATTTCATATATTGATGATAAGTGTTAGTAAAAAAAATAATAAAAATCAACACATAGCCAGGTAGGTAGATAAAATAAATTTAGTTTAAATTTTATTGCAATTCGTCACACCCTACACAATCTTACATTAAAACCAATGGCTTATTGCATCAAATGGAAACCACCTCTTTGATTGTTACACAATTATAAGGATAAAAAAAAAAAGACAAAAATTAATCCATTACTATAATTAGGAATTACTTACTTAGGATGTCCAAGTGTGTGTTTTCACATAGTTTATGTTATCACAGCTGAAGTAAATCCCCTCTCTTCTCACTGACCAAAAACACTTGGAAGTTTCTTCACACAAAAAGCTTATATTCTCTGTATCAAAAGCATTGAATTCACTCAACAAATCTCCCCACTTTAAATTGCAGACAAACAGAGTAGACCTGAAGAAATTCACTCTGAAATTCCAATGCCAATCTTCACCAAGATCCAAGAAATGCACTCCAAGATCATCATCTCCAGATTTACAATGACCAATCAGTTCGTTTGTGGTGTCATTCATGTTATTAACGATATGAACTTCGTAGTGTTGGAACATTCCGATGTTGAACGTTCGTCCCGATCTAATGAACGTAAAATATATAGTGATGAATAAAGCGATTGTCTGTAAGTGATTCATTTTTTTTCTTGTGAAAGATAGAGATGGTTTGTGTAACCTGCATTCTCTTCACACATATTTATAGTCAAAATGTTGGTTTTTGAATAATTAATTTGCTTGAAATTTTGCAGCTGCACATAGGGGCCCTTCTATGGTTATCAATATTTTTTTCATCAAAACATTAACAAATCAGGAGCAAAACATTATTTGTTTCTAGTTTAGGTTAAATAAGCATTAATCTAGGTATAAACAACTTGGTAATGTTTTATTTTCAATTATATCAAGAATTGCAGAATCTTCATTTATGAAATTTTATTGACTATCTCATATTTATGTTCACTTTTAACCTAGGTTTTTATGTGATTTTTTCTTTTCATGTGAGACTAATCAATTAGTTGGATCTATCTTGGGAAATAATTCGTAAAAAACTTGTTTTTTTTTTTGTTATATTTTGGGTGTATTTTATAGAAGTACTAATTATTTCATTAAGATGTATTGATAATATTATATAATAGAAATAAATAATATCGTTTTGAATTGCACGTTGAAATATGTTTACAAACAACTTCTTAAAATTACATTGAAATTATTGTTGTTAGAAATATTTGGGTCATATATTGCAACTGAACTGTCTAGGTCAATGGGGTTGTTGGGTCCAAATTATAATAAAATTTAGAGTTGATATTGTATTTAACCAATTTTACCATGAAATTGGATTGTATTATTTTAAAAAATTTGTTATTTTTAAATAATGTATAAATTATTGAAATGATTGTTTAATTGAATTTATAAGTTGTTTGGTAAATATTTATAAATTTTTAAAAAATTTATATTTAGTAGAAAATAAATATTTTGAGGTAGGGATTGAGAAGATATGGGTGAATCGGACCAACGAAGGTGGAAGAGGTGAGAAAAATAAGTTAGGAGATCCTAACTTATTATTTTGCATCTTATAAAATGTAAGAATCTTATTTTAAAATCTTATAAATTGTTAGATATCTTATTTTAATTTATTAGCAATCTAAGAGAGTTTATAACTATTAAACATCTTATAAATTATTTTAAAGAGTTTATGAGCTCAGCTAAACACTTCCTAAAAAGGAAAATATAGTATATATATCAGTCGGAACCTAGAACTAAGATTTCTAAACAATTTGTGTACCCTCGTGACTTTCTCTCTCTAAAAACCCTAGAGAGGGAAACCGCCGCTGCCCCACCCTTGCTATCCACAGCCGCCCAACATTCAATGCTCATAGGCCACCGTCCACCGTATTATTGTTGTCTCCACTGTCTTCCCTCCGCGCATCTAAGGGTTTTTTTCTTCTTTTAGTACAGATCCGCCGCCTCTAGGGTTCCGGCCTTGGGTGGGCGCTGCCGTCGGCGGTGGTCCGGCAACCTTCCCACCCTGCTCAGCCCACCATCTGCTCTGTGCCGTCGTCATTCGATTTCGGTTGTAGATCTTTAGAGAGGGTCGTCCAAACCAGTGCCATGTCGTCCTGCCTCTCCTGATTTTTCTGTACATTAACGGGTCCATTCTTTCCAACTGTGTCGTGGTTATGGTGTCGATTGGTAAGATGACCCGTAAATTATTTTTTTTTGTGCTTTTTAAATTTTAGTATCTCTCTCCTCTACCATGGTAGTTGTGGGTTTTTCTATACGTTGTGTGGTTTCTTCCCTTTTATGGGTTCTGATGTTTTTTCGTTGATGTGGTGCTTGAGATTCGGATATGGTAGTGCCAGTTAATCTTGAATTCTATAGGACTCTCTATTAAAGTGTGAGCTAGTTCGAGATGGATGCTAATTCATTTAGATGGTGAAAAATACTTTAGTGTGGGTGTGTTAATTGCCTTTGAGCCTTAAAAGTTATTACTTATTAGCGTTTACCTTACTTGTATGCTCTCCATAGCCTCTCGACTGGTTTGGAGTAGTTGTTATCCCTTTTATGTGTTTAGGAGGTGGAAAATTGATCTACTGCATTTCTTTGGTTTATATTTATAAAAATTCATTTTCTAAAAAAAAAAAAAAAGATTTCACAGTAAGTTTTATTAAAAGGTAATATATGATATATCTCATTTAAAGCATTTTCCAAATATAATATTAAAATATTTAAAAACAATCCACTGATATTAAAAAATATAAGGATTGTTGAGTATGATGGATTTTGATGGACTTTTTAGTGTATTTTATAAATTCCAACAATCCCATCAAAACTCATCTAATTTCAAAGGACTTTTTAAATTAATGACTTTTTATTTATCCCCAAATTTATTTATATATGATTATTTATTTTTAAAGCCTAAAATATTTTTAACCTTATAATTTCATTCCTGCATTTTATTTAATTCGATGATTACTCTTATTAGTCATAATACTAACATCAACGATAAATTAATTACAGTGAAGAGAGTTAATAAAATATTATATATACAAACATATATATTAAAACCAATAAAAATAATTACTATAATTAATTCATTAAATATATATATATATATATATTGGTTAATTTAAAAAATTTATTATCAGCAAAACGATATTATTCATCCCAACTTATTCAAGATAAATATTTATTTCTTATATTAGTATTATTATAATACTAATATTATATATTGTATATGTCATTAAGTAATATTTTTCTATTGACAGTGTTTTTTCGCGGAACTTAAGTTTTGTTATCTTTTACTTTGGTTGTTTTGATTATTCAATTTCGATACTTTTTAACATACACATATGTATACGTGTATATCATAAAGATATATATATATATATGATAAGTAGAAATTAACATATAATAATATAATTCTAATAAAGTTACACATTTTAAGGTAGAATTTTTTTATTATAATTTGTTGGGCCAAATTAGGAAATGCTATTTAGGAAGACATGATATCACAAATTTTTTTAAACTTTTTTTTTTAAATTCGAATGCTTGAAAAATCTTGAGTTCTTATCTTATATCACAGATACATAAAATTCTGCAAAATTTACAAAATCTTATAAAATTCATTAAAACTATGATATTAAAAGTCTTATAAAATTCTAGAAAATTTAAAAGTTAGGCAAAGTATTATGTGGATGATACACATAGTAAATTTTATGGTAAACAACAATTTATTCTAAGTATTTTGAGATTTGATTATTTTATAGATAAATGACATAAAATATTGTATATAAACTAACACGACAATGTATATAAATTAACATCATAATATATATGAATTAACACCACACGTAGTATGACATAGTGAATGAACTAAAATCATATTGTATATGAACTAACACCACACTGTATATGAACTAACACCACACTGCATATGAATTAACACTACACAGCGAAATGTGTGTTACTGCGTGAAATAAAATATGTCGTTCACGAAATTATCTCGGTGAGTATTACTCACATAATACCTACTCTAAGTGTCTGTTTGGTACGTGGGTAAAAGGTGAGAAATAGAAAGAATCTCCATTCTTCTTGCTGTTTGGTACATAATTAAATACATCTCACTGACCCGGTTTAATCTCTGACCCGGTATAATAACTCGCGCGTTATCTCCATTTTTTATTGTTTCTCTTTGCAAAACATATACCATGGGCGGGGTAAGAAAACAAATCTCACTCAATTCTCCATCGTAATTGCGCCCATGAAATTTCAAAAATTGTGTTTCTCAAAATTAGGGCGTTGAAATTCGAACTCCATTTGTGCTCCTTCTTCTTCTCGCAGCTACAGACTGAGAAAAAGGTATGAAATTTTTTGAATCTCCATTTCTTCTTCTTCTTCCAATGTTCCGATAACGAAGAAGGTTGTTTCTCAACGAAAGAAATGGCGATATTTTCCATTTTCACACATGGGCAACACACTTCTCCGTTTCGTTCAGTTTGAGCTTCTTCATATGTTCTTTTTTTTCGTCGATTTTCATTTTTTCTTGGAGAAACAAGGTACTCAATTTTGAATACCACCCAACGTCGACCGGCAGCATACACAAATAGGAGACGAAGCCGGTGAGTTGAACAATTCGAGGTAATTTTCGATTTGACTCAAAGACATACATAGATTTGTTGGGAATATGTGTATGTTTATGTATTTTTTGTTGAGGTAGCTAATTTGAATGTTTTTGTTGAGGTAGCTAATTTGAATGAAATACATAGCAGATTTGGATAAACAAATTATTGTTTTTGTTGAGGTAGCTAATTTAACTGTTTTTTTAGTTTATTTGTTGGTCTTAGCTAATTCATTCATTTGGAACTCTTAGCTAATTGATTGTTGAGTTTGTTTGTTGATGTTACCTTGTTCTTGGTTGGTTTGATGCATTCATTACAATGGGATAATTGATTCTAGCTGATGTATGTTTCAGTTTGTATAAGAATAGTATTTTATGTGGGCATAATGGTAGTTTTGGTTGTGGGCATAATTGTAGTTTCATTGTTGAACTATTTCTATTATTTTCATTGCAGTGGCTTGGCTATGTATCAGATTGGGCAGAATGTACTCACGTCGTGAGAAACAACATATTTTTTATTTTATATTTGAGCAAATCTCCATAAATATATCATGGTATTTTTTATTATCGCACATTTTCTAATGGAAGAAAGCAGACGGGTTAGGAGACGTAGTGAACATGTTAAAAAACACAGTATGATAGAGAGGATGCTCAATCAATCTTATCGTAAGAGCATGTTATTTTTGGATACTGATTCTAGTTGCATTCAAAATCTTCGAATGGATAGAAATGCATTTGCACGGTTATGCTTTTTAATGAGAGAGCGGTGAGATTTATCGGATAATCGATATGTTGGAGTAGAAGAACAAATTGCCATTTTGTTGACCATTTTAGCACATCACATCAAGAATTCTGTTGTGAAATTTGAATTCATAAGATCTGGTCAGACGGTGTCGCATTACATGCACCTAGTCCTGAAAGCTATTTTAAAAATTCATAATCTGCTCGTGGTTAAGCCCACGTCTATTGATGAAAACTCAGATGATCCCAGATGGAAATATTTCAAGGTAAAGTCCATATTGTTGCTCAATTTGTTGTGTTGCAAATCTCCATTACTTAATAATATTTATGTAATCGACTTCCTTAACATGGCTGTTTAGGTGCTTTAGACGGGACCTACATTGATCTCATTGTTCCTGCCAGTGACAGAGCTCGTTACAGAACACGCAAGGGGCGAATCTCCACCAACGTCCAAATTTGATGTTTATATATGTCCTTCCAGGTTGGGAAGGATCCACATCATATTGTAGAGTCCTTCGAGATGCTATTGCACGACCTCATGGACTGAAAGTCCCAAGGGGTGAGCTGCTATTTCCTACTGTGTAAGCTCATGATCGTCTTGACCTACTGTCCATTTCCGAAAGTGTAAGCTCATGATCGTCTTGACCTACTGTCCATTTTCGTCTAACAGGGCAACCCACATTACTTCCCACCAAATATCCCCTTATATTTTGTTTATTAACTAACTAGGATTTTATATATTATGAAATCAACGGTTGTATTGGTATTATGTAGTGTTCAAGTTTTTCTGTGTATGTCTTATTTGTATTTATGCAACGTCCAAAAAGTGGACAATTTTGACAAGTATATATTGTTGCCCACATCGTGTCCCATTTGATTTACCACTATTATCCCACGTTAATATACTTGTATGTAAGTGCCCCTGTTTGTACATGCCCCCTTGATGTTCCACAGCACAACTTTCACGAATAAGCAATTCACTAATACAGAAAAACTAAATCAAAACTGCTGCCCATTTGATACAAAAATAATGACAAAAAGATGGTCATAATATATATATTTATATATCAAAAGGTATGACCAAATACACAGCTTGCATCCTAGCAACCTTGCAAGTTTTCAACAAAATATCCACAAAATAGGGTGACAAAAACATGGTCACAAAATATACACAGCTTGCATCCTAGCTATACAAAATAATCCATATGTTCTAAAGTTGATGGATTATTCCCTTCACCAAGCACCCTGCAAAATGACTACCTAATTCACAGCAGAATCAATAAATACCTTCAATGATACGATAGACGAAATGTGCCCGAGCCCCAACAACCAGTCCAAGAAGCATCTCCAACAAATCAGTATTTTTTGCAAGCATAGCAGATGCATCAAGACGTTGGTCCAGCGTCAAATCAGGTACGCAACCCATTAGGTTGAACAACTCTTTCCTAGATTGTCCCAAATCACGCTCGTACGACATAACATTAACTATTTTGTCAAGACGTAGGTCGGAGGAAACACAAAACCTGTCAAGTACCTCAACGATCCCATCAAAGTGAGAAGCTGATCGTTTCCTGCTAGTTCGATGATGCTCGAACATTTGATGGTTTGTCAACTTGAGGAGGGGTTTGACTGATGTCATCCATTTCTACAGGAGTAGTGTCAGTGCTTGCATTCATGGGTTCAGCAGGATGTGAAGTATCCCCAAACATATCTTCAATGTTAGCATCCCCACCCATATCCTCGTTTGCTGCCTCTATCACATCCGCAGCTCTTTCTCCAGTCGCTCGATCTTTACCGAATACCTCGAGCCAATCATTGAACATCGGCCATGATTTATATCTCATGTTTGCAGCCGACGGATCTCTCTACAAAAGAAAGAATGGGGCTGATATTACAATAGGAACACAATAATGATGTTGTAATTGTGTTTAGGTATATGTAGAACCATTAAAAAAAAAGACAATTAATTAGAATGAATGAAAATGAAGTAGACATTCGTTTGGAATATAACCTTGACAACTTTTTCCCAAGCTTCAGTGTTGCACTCCACCATATTTGTCTCAGTATTAAACCCCACACCAGTCCCAGTTGTAATCATTGTCTGAAGAGATCCAAGTGCCCTTTTCCACATGGTCAGCTTCGACTTAATATGTGGCATTTCACGGAGATCAGTCCCCGGAAAATTAGACAGTAACAACTCTTCAAGTTTCTTCATAAACCCATGTTTAAAACCACTATCACCCTTCCATCCATTAGTCACAAGTTCCTTCATGTGTCCAAGCAGCGCAACTTCTTCGACATCACTCCACGACCTTCTCGTACCAGTTGTCTTCTTCCCTTTGCCCTTTGAAGTATCACCAATTTCGTAATCAGTCTGTCACCTTCCATCCCTAAACAACAAAGTAATGTACGAGAAAAATGAGATATTATGTTACATTTGGACTTGAAAAGTTCACAACATTGAAGAACACACATTCTAAATTTTAACTGAAATTAAAACATTAAATAAGTACACCAAGTGGTATGAATAAAACTGAAATAAGCACAATAAAACTTAAATCAGATGGCAACTCATATTGCTTCCCACCAAATGTCTCATTTTTTATTTTATTTATTAGTTAATTAGGTTTTTATGTATTATGAAATTAAGTATGCAATGTGCAAGAAAAATTAGAAATCATATTAGAGTTGGGAATTAAATAATTGACTACATTGAAGAACACACAATCTAATGTTGAACAAGAATGAAAACTTCAATAAGTACAAACAGGGGATTGAATAAAACTGAAATAAACACATTCAAATTTGAAATCACATGACAACCCACATTACTTCCCACATGATGTCCCATTTTCTATTATTTTTATTAATTAATTAGGATTTTATGCAAAATAAAATCAACTAGACTATTGGAACAATGTAGTTTTCATATTTTGCTATGTACATACACAAACTTTCCTACAAACAGGGGTGTATACACACAAGATGTGAAGAATTAATCCATCGCAATAATAGCATTGACTATAACGGTAATTATTTGTCAATAATATATAATACACATTCTTCACAAGCCACCAAACCAATGATACGTACACATATTTCGCCCAGAATTAGTTGATAAATTAAAAAAATAATTGTGGTCTCAAACAAACGAACAAATGTAAAATCAGCAAGGTATTATTCGCTCGTTGTAGCACACAATGCTAAAAGAGGAAAGAAAATACATGGAAATGTCGATCATCCAAGAACAGTGCGTTGGGGTCGTTGCTCACTGACGTTGCAATGAAATTCATGCTGAGCGGACGGTAGACTGAGTTGTGGGAGATTGACTTTGCACGAGTTGAAGGTCCCATTGATTTCGCGACGGAGAGCTGTGAGGAAGATGAGGGGAGCTGTGGGAAAGATGAGTATGATGTTCTACGAGTGGTTATCTATTTTGACCAAATAAATGCCTCCTAAATTTCTTTAGTTTTGCCCCCAAAATCGGAATTTTGCCCCCCAAAATTGAAAAAATTAAGGTTATTTTTGTCATTTTCAATTTATATAAAATTTTATATCATCTATCAAACATTTAATAATTTTTATAGCAACTTAAGTATCACCTACCAAACGTCAATATAAAAATAATACTCCCTCCGTCTTTCTATAAGTTGCTCATGTTGTCATTTTTGTCCGTCTTTCTATAAGTTGCTCATTGCTTTTTTACTTTTTTTGGAAATTACTATTCACTTCTTTATTATTATTTTCAATACTTTTTACACTATTTTCATTACTTTTTCACTTTTCTCCATCACATCACTCATACTTTTTCACTTTTTATATCACATCACTTATACTTTTTCACTTTTTCCATTATATCAATTGTACTTTTTTACTTTTACCTTAATTCGTGTGCCCAAAAGTAACGAACAACTTATAAAAATACGGAGGGAGTAAATGTTTATTTAATATCTACCAAATTAAAATACATAATACATATCTCACTTAAATTAAACGCTAGCTACTAAAATTTTAAACTCTACCAAACGGATCCTAAAAGTTATCAAAATTTATCAAATCTTAAAAATGTGCATAACAGTTTAACGAGGCCTAATCAGAACATGAAACAAACCCTTCCCAAATCACAACACCTGTTTACGCGGGGTTTCCTACTATTTTCCGGCGACAGCGCTTCTCTGCCGCCGACGTCGGCTCTTCTTTGTCTGTTTCCAGCCACACAGAGCAGGAAACCATAAACCACACATCTTTATCGTGTTCTGTTCGTTATGCACTCTAATTCGTTTTCTTAACCTCTGTGTGTCGTGCATTGATGGAAAATAATTGGTTTCAGTTTGAGTTTCTTCTTCGGAGATGATTTAATTCTAGTGCGCAACTAAGACGCTAGCATTAATGCATCAAAATCACAGAAGTGCGAATGGCTTCTTTCCAAAAATCAAGAGGTATATAATGTGTGATTGGCTCCTATTCAGGAGGTAGTACACCGCCACTCCCTCTCCCTTCCCCTATCTTTTTTCTTTTTTCGTTCTTACCAAGCAGAGGGGAACTGAGATCAACGAGATGTAGACTCGTCCAAAAATTGGATCCCTAGGCCGTCTAATATGAGAAAATTGGAGATGGTCCGGCAACGTAAACCCCTAAGGCGTTGTGGTCGAAACTTGGACCATGTATAGGTGAATGATTAATTACAATCAGCGGAAGTTGCAGGAATTTTATACTGGAATATGGTGGGACTAAGTTTCTACATCTCATTGATGAAGTGCTGAAATTAGGTTGCAAATTATGGGAAACTTCAGGTATGTAGAAGTAAAAACTAATTTTTTGTTTCCTCATTTCTGTCTTCCTTCTATTGCTATTCTGTTTTCCTTTTGTTTGGTAATTTAACATTATATGGGTTGCACTGAACAAAATCCTTTTGAAATTGTGCTAGTCAAACTGAAGAAACTTGGAAATCTCTCTAGTTTAGGCATATTTATCTTTTCAGGTTAGCTCTATACTGAATGGTTTTGCTATGTTTCGCACAATATTTAACAAATCGAAAACTGCAGATTACAATCACAAACCAATCAAACATAATTATAGAAAATTATGGACTTTAAAGGCCGAAAGACTAAAGGCATGCTTCACTCACCATTGACCCACTGCAGCCCCTTATGCAAATTTTTAGTTCGTCACTTTTCTTTGCAAACTTCCTTCAAAGATTTTAATAAAGCTAGTTTATGATTTGATATATTCTGAGGTTATATCTATTCGGTAATCACATTTTGTTTCTGTGTTTGCATGCAATTGAAGTTAAGGATACAATTTTTGTAAGAATCGATATGCCTGGTTATTGATGACGGAATATGGTATGGCGGTGGGGGTGGTGGAGGAATTAATTTGAGTTATGCAACTAAGGACGTAATCTTCTGGGTTAATGAATTTGGTTCTTCTTTTTTTCCTGCTGCTGATAATTTACCCTTTGTTAGGATTATGATTTTATTGGACCTCCTTCTTTTTCTGCATCCTTACGGGGTGAACACCCATCCAAACAAGTAGGATCAATAGTATTTTATTCCAGGTTATATAAAAGGCCAAAGTCGGGCCGAGATGTTCAGTCGACTCCCTCCCCTTTGCCGGGGGCCGGTAAATCTTACTTTTATTCCTTTGCTGTTTGGATTTGTGTTATGCAAATGGCTTCATTGCCTTAAAGATCAAGAACTCTTGCCCAAAAAGTTGTTGTGTTGATACGTTGAGTTCTTGAGTACTTTACCCGATCTTGCTCTGCTCAATGAGCTTTGATTTGTTGATTATTCTATGTGTTGTGAGGACTAGTGAGCTGTCAAAAGATGGAGGTATGCATGGACTTCATTGCCTTACTTGAACTTCGACATGGTTCGTTTTGTTGGTCATAGTAATGACAAGAGGATTGAACTTTTAAAGGCTAAGCCGGATGATGGTTCTCAAAACATAAGGATATGCCAGTATACTTGTAACACAATTACAGAGCTGCTTAATGGACTTCTTCGTGTTGCAGATTTGCAGCTAGAAAAAAAAGGTTCAAGAACTTCACTCTGCTGATGGGGATTACCCTGCTGATACCCTGGAGTTCCCTTGTGTCCTTTGTTAAACATTAACAACTCCTACATGACTACATCATACTTCCATGGCACCATCTCCAAATTAAAGTAGTTTTGAGCAACCTAATAAACATATTATTGACAATGGTACTTATATCTATTGTGGTGGAAGTACAAGCTTACACTTCTTTACCTCTTGTGCCACTGATAGTTGATCATAGAAGGAACTGACTCTTTTCATCATCGGCCTCACTTAACAGGTTTAAGAGCGATGCTGCTCAGAAGTTTCTTTCAAGTGATTGTTTTAAACTTGAGAATGTTTTGAAGATAGCCAAGTCAGAGATCTTGAAGATATTATGTTTCAGTCAGTAATCTCAAGTATCTAATAATTATGAATGTATGCGCTTTATCTGCTCCAAACTTGTTATATTTGTGCTACATTGGATCAGAACATGGCTTCTTTTGATTGAGTATGATATCGTTCGGAGATGCCTCTATTCGTCTTCTGTGCGTGCAACATATGCATGGGGATGATACTCTTACTTTGTCCTGAAAGGTTCATAGGGCTTATCAAAGTATGGCTTTCGTCCTCCCTTGTTGTTTTGGTATTTGTCACTGACTTTCTTGCTCATATCACTCTTTTAACTGTGTAAAGAATATTGTCGAACATGATGTTCAAGTGTTCCATAGGACACAATTCATCAAAAGACAATTCTGATTTTAATTATTTCTCCATTACTTCATGAAACAACCCTTCAAGGATGATTATGATAAAATTTTCTCAAGTTTTACATTGTTGTGATACAGATGCAGGGACGTGGATAAGATACAATTTGACTAAAGTACATAGCATTTCTACATAAATAAGCCCACCTAGCTAAATTAACATTATCCTAATTACAAAGTCATTATAGGAAACATAAACCTTTGGTGTTGTAGTTAGTAGAGGAAAGTATGTCATGTTATTGGAAATAGATTACAGATGAAGCTTAGTCAGTCACATAAATACTCATAATTAACACAATTTAAAACAAACTCTGAAATAGACTATTAGTAGTGACAGCTGTGTGACTTTCCATGTGGCATGTCTTAAAAAAATATTTTGAGATGGCGGTTCCACACATGTCCAAGTGCTCGAATTAAAATGTTATCTATACTACTAATACTATTTGTTTGGATATTCTGCAGAAGACTACGCCAAATCTTTCAAATATGTTCTCTACATTTCCCAAAAGACACCTTTTCTGCTGAAATTTTCTTGATACTCAGTTTAAAAATAATACTCCCTCTGTGCAATTTGAGTATTATCCTTTGTTTGGGCACGAGTTTTAAGAAATATAGATAGTGTATGTATAAAATAGATATGTGGGCTAGAGAATAAATGGCATTGTATAGTGATGATGAAGTAGTGTGGTGGGGTATATTTCCAAAAAGAGAAATGGGAATATTGAAATTAGACAACCCAAAATGGAAAGTAGGAATACTGAAATTGGACGGAGGGAGTAATATAGTATTCAGCCAAGACTTACTTTCCTGCTATTAATATTATTGTGGAAATTCATGTACTTAAAGAGTAAGCTTTGATAATTATTCTAATACTATTATTCTTTGGAGTGACTTTTAGTAATTCCCTTCTTTTATATTATTTTGAATATATATATTCGCATATATAAGGAGCCTAATGCTTGGTGTTTATGGAACCAACTTCAAATTATTAGTAACTTGGACGCAATTACATTACATGTACTTTACATAGCTCAATCCACTATATATACATATGCATTTAGATTTAATAAACCCACAAATATACAACTCGAACCATTGATTCTCTGTGGTATCGTTAGAAATTTACTGTACAAGTATAGAAGGGCAAAAAATGTTATCGATGAAAATAAATGTATGGAGGCCTTCGGCTATATTTTAAATGTCACCACTCATCAAATTTACTTGTGATCTTCTGATTAGTAGGTTGATTAGTTGTCCAGGAAACTTAGTCATGAACTTGCCATATTGATTTGTATTGTTTGGATACTTGGATTCTTGAAGCACATGCTGACACACTCATCTATAAGGCTATAACGACATATATGAAACTTAATATATATCTATATCAGTATCACGTAATTTCTCTAGGTGCATGGATTACCATGATTAGTATGTTACATTTCTCCCTTAATTCTATAATCTAGCTAGTAAAAAATAAATCAGTGGGTCTACAAACTTTACTATTTTTGTAAATTACCATTTCAACATTTCCTTTTTTGAGAATAGCACTTTGGCACTTTATTTATATGCTGTCATTTGGACACATATATATTCAGATTAAACTTTAACCATTAATTTGTATCATTGAATATTCCCTATGAAAGGGCATAAAAATGTTATCATTGTGAAGAACATAACTTTATGTCGGCAAAATACAATTTTCCGGCGACATCTAAATGTTATCAAATTGATTTGTGATAGTTATTAATTGGTTGATAGTGGTCTAATTCAACTTATTCATGATCACTGCAATATTGATTTGTATTTTTTTTATACTCTACTAGATTTTGTTTCTTTTTTTGAAAGGGAGTGGTACTTTTTTGTGATGAAATAATAAATGTTGCATAGTGAGGTGATGCCCATGCTGACACGAGCAACCGTGGGATGTAATGTTCAGCCAGGTAGGGATTAGCATAATCCGTCTTACATTTCTCATCCTTGATTACGCTATCGAGCTCTCTAATTTTTTCCACTAAATCTACCAACAATTTTTTTTTTTTCATTCAACTTTAAATTTTTTTTCTATGGGTATTTTAAAATAATTTTAGACTTGGGTCTACCACCGCCATCTGTCCATTTGCTAAATTCACTCTTTCTACCTCCTAGGGTTTCTCGCCCTGGGCATCATAAATTTGTCTCAAACTAGGTCACATACCATCGCCTCTCTAATTCTCTCTCTTTCAACCCCTAGGTTCTCTCGAGAAGGTAAAATTTTATTTCCCTTTCCTATTGGATGAATTGTTGCTTGAATTGAGGCCAGATTAGTCTAATTGAATAATTTAGTGTTTATTATGTTTAGATCTCAATTCTATGACTATTTTGGTTTCGATTGGTTTATGTTTTATTTCTTTAAGTTTTCAGAGTATTGGTTTGTTCACTTGAAATTTGTTTTGTAAATCTATATTGGTTTAAAGATCTCATATGAAGCCCGATATATATATATATATATGTGAAATGTTTCTATACATGACATACAATTAAATTACCCACAATAAGTGTGTTTCGGGAAATGGTACTGATGATCTAGTGCCCATCATTAGGTAATCTAGTAGCGCACAGTCCAAATGTTGGTTGAGTCATAGTTATCACAAGTAATTAGAATGTAAAGATTCAAAATGTATGCTATATATATTCTCTGATTTTTTGTGGTTTTTTAGGTGTAATTTTATTTTCATGTTTTTCCTCGATATGATTCTGCTGAGGTTGTGTTTGTATCGAAGGATTTGAGGATGGATTTGAATCCACAGTGCAAAAATCAATGTGCAGTTTAGATCGATATGAATTATAAATCAGTCTCTCTCATTTTGAACTAACTTTCGAGTGGATTTTAAGTTGGGTGAATTTGATTGCAACATGAGGTTTTCTTTTACGAACTGAAAATATTGCGTTTTGTTAATTTCAAGTGTTCTTTATATTTTCAGGGATAAAAAGTGTTCACAGGTTGGTGGATGTTTTTAACATATATTTACTGCTAGATTTGCCATATAAAATGGATTCTTCAAAAGAAAATTGTAAGCAGTTACATCCTGAGCATGGACAGATTCTTGAACAACAGTATGACTGGCTTAGTAATCTGCCTACTGATATTCTACATCACATTTTGTCATTTCTCGACAACACTGAGGTTGTGAAAACTGGGTTGCTTTCAAGAAAATGGAGATACATCTGGGTTTCAGTGCCTTGCATGAACTTTGATTTTAGATGCTTCTTGAATAAGCATTTTCAAATTAATGGTTATAATGCATGTTTATCAAAATTCTGGAAACTTGTCGAGGATAATTTAATCATCAGAGACCGTCTCCCACTTATAAACTGCGGTTCTTTTGTGATGGCTATGGAGAAGAGCAATTTAAGTTGCTGCTTTCTTTCTGTGACATGAGAAATGTCGAAGAACTTATTCTTCTTGCTGGGCATGATTACCAAGAATGTCCATGCTGCACTGATCCAGGTTCGCCTATTAAGCACTGGTTAGCTTGCAGCGATCCCTGAGGGTCTTTGAGAGTCTCAAAACCTTACATTTGGTCAAAGTTCAGTTTCCACATCCTGACATCACTGAGAAACTGTTTAGTGATTGTGGCGTTCTTGAGAATTTATTAATGGAAAATTGTTCTTTTGGGGATATAAACGTTCTCAATATTTCAGCTCATAAGCTTAAGTACTTAAGGTTTGTGAATGAGGACCATTATAGGTGCAATTATCATTGTGACTTTGAGGGTGAGCTGAAAGTTGATACTCCAAGCCTTGTGTCCTTCTGTTATATTGGTCCACAAATACTACTCTGTGAGTTCTCCTCGGATATGCCATTTTTGGACCATGCAGTGATCCACTTCTGGCATGGAGTTTAGAGACAAAACTGAATCCAAAAATGGGGACAATGGTTTCACATGTCCAGGGTGTGACACAGTTATCATTGTCCCAAGTGTTTGTCCTGGTATGTTTCATTCATAATATGTTGGTGCTCAGATTGTTATATTTTTCACATTTCTAAACATCGGTTTTGAGGTACAGGAAACATGTATGAACTTCCCTACGCCACTAGATATTTGTAGTTTTACCTTGACTATATTACATGAGGTGAGCTACTAAAATATTATAGTTGCATTTAATAATGGAGTGACATAAATGCTGCTGGTCTAGTTATGTAGAAGTAAACATTGAGAAGCCCATAGGATGATATGCCTCATGATTTCAGATTGTAGAAGTAAACAAAATCTAACATTTGAGTGGAGATTTGAGGACTCCAATAAGCACCTTCATTATTTTTACTTGCTCATTTTTTAAGGTAGGTTATGTTAGTGATCTGTTTTCACTATATTTTTGTGCATAATATAAATCCAGATAATGCCCTCAACTTGTCTACTAGTTGGCAATATCTTTTCATATATGTGATTGCCTTGTATAATCTACTTATAACATGCATGTGTTTTTATTACTTTGTTAGTACTTCTCTCTCAGTAGAGGTAAACCATGTGGCGAGTTTAACTGCCTGAGGTTCTTGAAGCTTGATGCGGGGTGGCATGAAGACTATATGGAGGGTCTAATCAACATCCTCAAGATTACACCCAACCTAGAAGCTTTAAGCCTACTTCTTACTCCGGTACGTGCTTATAATCTTTCATTGTTTTGTATAAGTGGCTATAGGGTGTATAAGGCATGTAAAAGAGCATGTATCTGTGCTTGTAATGGTGTTCTGTGTTGGGCTGAACATGGAGGTGCTTCTTTTTTTCCCCAAGTTCCTGATAGTGGAGTCAATGGACTTGAAGAATTGGAACGAAGGTGGATTTACCTAGTAGCTTTATAAAATCAGATATTTAATGTTGTCTGAACACCATTCTGCACAGATTTCTCTGATTAGGATTTTAAGGCAGTTGCACCATTGCATTCATCTGATGATATATGACGGACATGTATGTACCCTCCTATTACTTGTCATCAACTCAATTGATTCTTCAATGAGTTGAAAGCTCTAAAATTTATACCTTTACTCAGTTTATGGGTTATTCATATGAATTGAACACGTATTTCAACATTTATCAGCATTATAGCCAGCAACATAATTCTGTGAGCCAGTAATAATGATGAAGTTCTGGAAACACGCATAATCATATGTATATTAGGTTACAAAACTTAATCTGCTGGTCAACTAAAATAAATGTGACATATGCTTTGCTGAGGCTTCTTATATGCAATATATTGGAAATACTAACTTACTTTAGTATGCTTTTAGTGAATTGAAAGGTCTGAAAAGGTAGTTTCGATCTTTGTTTTGATTCAGAACAAGATTTTATTGCCCATATCTGAGCTCATATCATGTTCTCATTATGCTTATAATGCAAAACCAAAGATAATATGGTTTATTATGTTTCAGTGCCATTACAGCCGACCTAACGAAATGGGAGTTTGGGAGTCCAGAGATGTAGATGTGCCATGCTTATCCAATTGTTAAGAAACAGTTGAGATTTCCGACAACTATGATGTATCATACCTGCTGGAGCTCGTAAAATTTTTCCTTAAAAATGGAAAATGTTTAGAAAAGATGACAATCGTGCAGAAGAAACCAGCATCGATGAATCCAATGATAGCATATGTATTGCACTTAATCCCGTTAGCGTCTGAAGCAGTTTCTGTAGATGTGTATACAGTCTTTGATACCGGAAGGAAACAGCTGTGTCAGTTAGTATATGAAAAATGCGAAGCAAGTGCACGGAACCAGAAGAAATTTTTGAGAATAAAACCAAAAGAAGAAGCGTAAGGTATTGTTATTTTTTTACTTGAAGAAGAGATACTATCAGATTTTACCATGCCTTGAACAATCATAATTGCACATGATTTGCGATGCAATTCCCCTCTTTACCGGACTAGCAAATTATAATAAGTATATATGTACAAGTAAAAAATTTGTATTGCTACTATTATGCAGTGTGGCTTCACTACTCACTTGATAAATCATTGATAATGTGTCTTCAGTGTAGAAAGATGATAAATGCAATGGTATAATTAAGGTTTAGGACCAGTAAGGTCTACATATAGCAGTATAGTATGGTATTCCCCTTCGTCATTAGATCGGAAGTTTCAGTTTCAATGTCGAACTACATGAATAAATAATAAAGCTCCGCATAAATGAAATAAGTCATGATAGGCTTCTTTTAAGTGCCATTGTTATTATATTTTGCTCCACATATGCATACCATAACATGTAGTCATTGTCTATTTGCAGTGTGGTATTCCCTAGACTGCCATGCCCAACTGCTCTCTTCTCCTGATTCTTTTAGATGGTGGTAAGTTTGAATGATTCAATATGATAACATATTATATACTCCCTCCGTCCCAGAGGTGTTTTCACCTCTGGGATGACACAACTTTTAAGAAAAGTAGAGTGTTGTGTAAAGTTATATTATTAAAATAATGAGATTAGTTAGATTGTGAGGATAAAGTTAAAGTAATAGTTTTCATTTATAGGGTGTGAAAATAATTGTGGGACGGACGAAAAAGGAAAGTGTGAAAACAATTATGGGACGGAGGGAGTATTGCTTTTTTTCCTTTCCTTACTATGAGGATATATAATTTTCTGGAATTCCAATATTTTTTAACAAATGATTGTTCTGAGTAGATCTATGGACATCCCTTTTTTTGGGCTATTTAACAGGATTGCAGGTCTGAAATGCCATGTTTCCTCTTGATGGCTGTTAAAGAGGACTATTGTCAATAAAATGTTTGGTTCGATGGCGTCGACATTCTGTGGGTGGAAACACATTCACGATGGAGACCCCCTACTTGTTTCTCCTTATCACCAAATGTATTATCATGATCTGATATTAGTATATTTGGTTTGTAAAAGTAGGGTTAAACCATCCAATAAGTGATCGTCTGCTACTGAAGATATTATCCCCATGTTTGTTCGAAAACATTGCCATCTTTGATTGTTTTTTAAGCAACTCGGAAACTTGACTTTGTTATAACATTGCTGAATATTTGCAGGTGCATTCTGGAATTACTTTTGACATGCATCTCTGGTGGATAAGTAGTGCTTTCTGAATTGCATCTTCAGCTAATTTGGGTCTATTATTATGAAGTGATGAGTATTTCTTTTCGTATTTTTTTGTGTCGGTGTATGTCCTTAGGCACGCTGATGATATCATCGATGTGGCAAGATATATCGTGAACAAATTTTACCTTGAAATTTATTTGCATTTTTGTATTTTTTGAACAATTTTAGGGGGCGTTTGTTTCAAATTTTTCAATGGTAACGAGAATAAAATTTTATTTTCTTTCTTTACCCTTAATGATAGTTTGTGTTCATGGTGGTTACATTATTAGTGTTGTGCACTAATTTTGAAATAAGTTGAAAAAAAAAAAGTTGTTGATTGTGGTTTGAGAATTGATTGAGGAGGATGATTATAGGATGGGATGGTGGTAATTAAATGGGGGATAATGATTACTTTATTTAGAAGGAAAATTAATGTTGCGTATCTCATTTGTTCTCATTACTTATTGTAATTATTGTATATGTATCTTCATACCAAGCGCTAGGGCCCTGCATAGTAGGAGGTATAAGGGCATGATATAATTTTTTTTTATTTATCTTGGTCTAATCTTGCTTGATAGATTTTACAATTTTAAGTATTGACTAATAGTTATGTAAATAGGAATGAAAATTATGTAAATTCTAATGAAAAAAATAAAGTATTAGTTTGATAATAATAATATAATATTGTACAAGTGAAACTAATTTAAAATACTTTCAATATATCTTACGTACCTGTTGTGATTTTACTCATGGTGGGTATGGTATTGATAATGTGCAGGTTACAATTTGAATCATGAATATATTCATAACCAGTTGAATTTCTACAAATACTTCAATTGAAAATGAAAAAAAAAATTTATTAGAAAACTAAGATAAATACCTGACCGCCAAATATCATAATCATAGATGGTTGAGAATTATTTTAAAAAAAATGAAAGAAATAGAAATTTCACCTAAGGAAGAAGGGGACAAGAAAAAGAAAATAGACCCACCAAATATACGAAAGTGACGTTATTACAGTGGATAATGATGAAAATTGGAAAGAATAAATTGAAGGTGATTGAAAGGGCATTGATTGTTGCATAGAATTCAGCATTTAGAATTTTGCTCACCTTTTCATTGTCTATTGCTCTTTTGAATTTGTAGTGCATATTAATCATGAGATTGCTAGGTAAACTTCTTTTTCCCTTTCCACTATATCTTTCTTTCTTTCCCTTTTAATCTTTTTCTCATCTCAAATGCTCATTCATCCGACCCAAATATATCAGTTGCCCCAACGAGTTAGTTGGTCCGACTCACCAAGATTGTAAAAATCGAAAATCGGTAATCGGGAGTTTTGTGGATATTTTTTAAATAAAAAAAAAAAATTTAGGACCACATAGACCCGAAACGCTTAAAATTGTCGATTTTACAGAAATCGAATCGGCAAGTGGTCGCATGGCTGCCGCCTAGACCGATCCCTGCATCCATGCCTAATTGACAACTCTAATTATTTATGCAGAAATAATTGAGATTAAGTGCAACTCTCCTTTATATTTGATAGATTAGGTTTAGAAATGACAACGAAACGAGTCCAAATTCAAATTCACATGAGATCGAACCGACATAAAACATGTTGTGGCATTTATAGAAAAAACACCATCAATTCGATATATACATATATTTTTAGGTTTGTGTGCATATGTTGATTTAACGTGTATAAATATAGGATACATAGTAAATATTATTTTTAATAACTATATATTTTAGTTTTAATTATTAATGTTTAAGATGAAATTATTATGTATATTAAAATTAATTAAAGAATGATAGAAAAATAGCTAGGTGGAATGGGCCATGAGAAACAGGTTCAATCTTGTCTGTATGTGGTAATAGGGCCCAGGCTAGAAACACACATATCCTGGTCCAATTGACCTAGTTGGGTATTTTGGCAAAGTCCCATGAGAACTATGATGCTCTATCAAAGAGAAGTTTTAAAAGCAACACCCTATTCAATTTTTTTAAAAGAGAAATAAAGTACGAGATGATTCAGAAAAAATGGTTTAAAATATGTTACATTCAAATTTTTTATGTTTATGTGCGTAAAATTTTTGAATCAAATTATAAATACGATTATTTTTTTGAAACCAATGTGTAAATGTCATACTTTACGGATCAAAATCTCAAAGGTAATTGATTTTCATGTAGTGGACGACCAATCCCTGTATTTTCCGGAAGTAATTGATTTTCATATAGTGGCTCGATGTTTCTGTTTAATTGCTCTTGTCCGAGACTGTCTTAATATCTTGTAACTATGGTGAGGGTATCTCTTACATCCTCTTGAGCAATAATTTTTTTTTTTTCTGATAAAAAAATATATCTCAAAGGTGCCAATAACCTACAGTATTATCAATTAAGTCTAACAATATTAATAAATATATGTAATAATATTAATTTCATACTGGAGAATTTGTGTTGTCATTATTATAAATAAATTATCAATATTATTAGTTATTGTCAACATTGAAGTGGGAGATTTGAAAGAGAGAAAAGATATAATTTGTGCATTGCAACTATTGCAACTATGTTCATAGCATTTGACATGAGTCTTGAAAAAATATAGATAAAGTAAGATTACTACGAGTGTATTGCGAGATTCATTTATAAATAAAAAATTATTTATAAGAGTAATAATAAAGTGATGATTTTTATAAAAAAATTAAAACAGAATAAGACAAGTGATTATATTTTTTTAATAGATTAAGGAAGTTATCCTCCGTTTCCACTATATGTTTCCCACTTTGTCATTTTCATCTTTCTCACTCTATGTTTTTCATTTACTTTTTTATTTTATTTTTTGAAATTACTATTCACTTTTTTTATAATTATTTCATTATTTTTTTACACTATTCTCATTATTTTTTCACTTTTTTCATCACTATCACTTATACTTTTTCACTTTTGCCTTAATTCGTGTGTCAAAAAACAACGAGAAAACATATATCAGGATGGAGGGAGTATTACTTATTTCTATTAAAATTATTTTACCATTAAATTAATTAGTATTATCTCAAATTCCAATTATTTTCATACAACCCACGTCCGCACATCCTCACTCTCAAATTCTCCAGCGGATTTTACTTATAATAAATTTGATTTGTTATGTAGAAATTGCTATCGGTTCGTGGATTTGCATTGTTTGAGTTGTATGAAAATGAAGAAACAAAATCATTTTTTGATTGTGCTCAATGGAATTCAGTTAGGATCATGGAAGAAATAAAGGACCGTCTGCGAGCTGGTGTTTGATATTCGATTCTTCATTTTCTCTTTTCTCCTTTAATGATTCGATTACAAACCCCTTGAAAATCTTAAGAAAATGAATTTTTTTCTATTTGATTCAAGCTTTTTGATTGATATTGATATTAACGTTGTTGTGGGGGAACATAGCATAGTTCAAAATTGTATAAATAATTCATGTAAATCTTACTTGTGTAATATTTCCTATATATATAACATGAATTTTTTTTAATTCTTATTTATTATAAAAGAAGTTGTTATATAGAAAAAATATATTTTATTTTATATTTCATTCGGAGAATCAACTCATCGAGAAGAGGGGATAAAAATTAAAGAGTTGTAATTGTAATATTTATAATATTGTGATTGTAAATATAAATTAATTAAGGGGCTAATGTATTTATGATCACTCACAATGATTGAGAAATATTAATTAATTAAAATTGTTTCTTGTGACTTATTTTTTTTAAAAATTAAAATGAGAATCAGTCTCAATGTATGTGATTGATAGGATGCATGCTTTAAAGCTGCACACGGGGTGGTGGGATCAAACCGATAATCCAAACTAAAAGTGTTGGATAAATAATACTCCCTATGTCCATGAAAATTGGACTACCCTTGCTGTGCACGGTTATTAAGAAAAGTTGATGTTGATGTGTAAAAGTGAGTGTATTAGTATAAAAAAA
>JAPKLY010000003.1:2102248-2233686 GCA_026898435.1 Prunella vulgaris
GTCCGGGTATCAATTTTATTGGGTCACAACTCACAAACGCCTCGAGCCATCGATTCGTTTTATAACTATTTGTAAGGATGAAAAAGTATGCATATTAAAAAAATGAATAGTATTTTAGGAGTAATTTGATAAAATAGAAAATCAAGAATAAATCTTTTGTGAAGTTGAGTTTATATAAACTCGTATCACTGTTATGTATAATCACTATATCTGTTATTTATATATTAGTATGCATTATATGTATGATATATATATATATATATGTGTGTGTGTGTGTGTGTGTGTTACTCCTAGTAGTTATAATTTAATTTATCAAGTCCTTAAATACTTCAAGAATTATGTTGAAGGCACCTTATATTTTCCTTAATTCGTTTTCAGAGGGAATCGAACTGGGTCACCCACTCAAGTGAGGAGTCCAGTGGCCAAGTGAGCCAACTCATCTGGTTTCATGTGCATGATATATAAGTGTATTTTAAACTCAATTTGACTTTAACTTTAATTTTTAACACACAATAGCATGCCAAATTGTATTTTGCAATTGTGGTATTACCAATTATTTATTTAGATATTAGTGATTATTTCTTGGAGATTTTCAGATTATTGATTGAGATACTTTTTACAAAATCTAAATGCGTAGTACAATGGTGTAGTAGAATAAGGGCTCATTTGGTTCGTAAGATAAAAGTATCTATCCGTAAAAAACATGCATATTTTCGACGGATAGATACAATTTTTAAGTGTTTATTTTAAAACACACCACACAGAACTCCAACTTACAAAAATAATAAAAAATGGAGCCACCACATCCTACATCTGACACAGGTCTCGCTCTCTTTCTCTGTGTCACGGTGGCAACCCCTGCCTCCACCCTTGTTCAAGAGATGGTGATGCCTCCTCACTCTATTGAAGCCTCGCCCACCCTCATCACTCGAATCAAAAGACTCATGAATTGCAAAATCGATCCTTTCGGAAAGAGCACTCAACCATTTTTTTTAATTTCGTCTCCTTATGCTCTTTTTTCTCCAGTCTCTTATTCACCTCAAAAAGCTGGTGCTCCAAATCGAGGGAGGGATGAGAGCCGATCGAGTAGGATGACATGCTTCATTTTGGGATAGTTGGACAGTCTTACTGTGACCGTCTAGTCCTATGATCTTTTCCTTCTTGATTCCGACCATGTCCAAACGGATGCGGTCGACGTCAATTGGAGCGGGGGGCGGGAGTAGAGTTCTCTGGGTTGGGTGTCAACTGCGTTTGGGCCTCTGCGATGATTGAAAAAAGGAGCCAACCTCGTGGGAGGATGACTAGAGATGTTAAACGGGCTGGCTCTAACCCTACAGGGCTCCGGGCTTAAACGGTCCCGGGCCTTAGCGGTTCATTCTTAACGGGCCGCTATATGCTCGGACCTAACCCTAACCCTAGCGGTCCGCGGGCTAAACGGGCCACTAACGGGCTTGGGGTAAATTTTTTTTACAAATTTAAAATTTAATATAAAATAGAACTAATAATTTATTAATTAAAGTTCACACATCCTAAAAGTTTTGAATTAATTGAGATCTAACTTATTTACTTATTTTCTATTTTAATATGTAGTTAAGTTATTAGTTAATAATGAATTAGTAATTAATAATTAATAAAGTTTACAATTACGTAACACAAGTGAGGAGAAATCAGGTCAGCCCACAGCCACAGTACATAGGCCCACAGCCCACACCTAGAGGTGTCAAATGGGCCGGGCCATTATGTTTTTCCGGGCCGGGCCGGGCCGGTTCCTATCGGGCCACTTATTTTCAAGCCCGTCCTGGCCCAAGACGGGCCACCGCCCACCGGGCCACCGGGCCAAATCGGCCCGATTTTTTAATATTTTTTAATTTTTAATATATTACCATTACATTTAATTTCTATATATATATCTTATTAATTTGTCATTTTGTATACAAATCTATTCAAATAGTCTAAAAAAATTATTTAATTTGTCAAAAATAATTTAATAATTAAAATAAAACTCAAATTTCTATATAGTAATACTTAAACAAAAATAATTTAACAAACCTTAATAAACTATAATTCACAAAAATAAATTCAAACAATAATTTTCTAACAATCATTTATAAATGCAAATTTAAAAAAAAATAAACAACTAATTCATAAATTGAGAAATTAATATTATAATTCATACTTACAAAATAGGAGAAATTAATATTATCAAAATTCTAAATAAAGTATTTTCAATCTTACCTATTCATATTTTTAATATTATAAATTAATTAATAAATTGAGATTATATTTTTTAATTAAAAATATCTTTTGAGTAAATTTCAATGAAAGCCAACAAATGAAAATATTATTAATGAATATATATATTACCAAAAAGTATGCATATTAATTGCCTCAAAATTTATAATTACCTACTACAACTCATAATCCTAAAACTACATCAAAATCCTCTTAGCACAAATAGCAAATACTTAACTACAACAATGTAATCCCCAATTTCAAAAAAAAAAATCTACCGGGCCAGTCCTGGGCCACCGGGCCGGCCCAGTCCGAGCCCGAACGGCCCGTCGGGCCTGCTGGGCCGGGCCAAATAGGCCCGGTTCTTTTCGGGCCAGTATTTTTTGGGCCCGTCCTGTCCTTTAGGCCGGGTTTTTCGGGCCGGCCCGTCGGGCCGGGCCCATTTTGACAGCTCTACACACACCTCCACAGCCCTCAATCACTTTCCAATTTAATTAACTTATATTATATATTAATTATTTAATTTAAATAAAAAATCGGGCTACCGGGCCAGCCCGGTTAACCGGTGGGCTAGCCCCTTTAGCCCGCGGGCTAACCGGTCCAGGCAAAAAAAACCCGGTTTTATACGGGTCGTCATATGCTCGGACCTAACCCTGTAAAAAACAGGGTTAAACGGGCCGGCCCGCCAGCCCGTGGCCCGTTTAACATCTCTAAGGATGACTGAGAGGACGACGTCATCACAAAATTCTGTTGGACCTGAGTACCTCATGTAACGAAAAAAGAAACAATGCATAAATTTATTGAACTGATGGAGTATATGTTATTCAAGTACTCAAACTCTTTAATAAAATAATTAATATTTTTTAAAGTAATAATTTATACTATGAACCATTAATATAATTCAATAAAATAATTAATATCTTTTATATTAATTTAATGGTGAAATTTGTTCACTCAAAACCTTCTCTTGGCGCATAAATTAGTGGGTATTCTTGTTACTTCAAGATATACTACAAATTTGGTTAATTGTTGTCTAATTTTTTGTCACATAAATTCGTGTGTATTCTTGCTACTTCAAGAGATATACATCATATACTACAAATTTGCTTAGTTCTTGTCTTGTCTTTTTTTTTTTTTTTTTTTTAATTTCCGTAGTCCAAGCACTATTGTTCGTGATGTAGAAGCCGATTCTAAGCTGATTGCTAGTCTCTTGTTGCACAAGATTTACCGTTCAATTAATTTTTATTTAAAATTATCTTTATTATTATTATTCAAAAATCACTTTTATACATTTAAATTATACAGTACAATTAGTGCATATAAAACTTTAAAATGACAATTTGACTCACCCCAATTTCTGCCCTGACCTGAATCCGTGCTACATGGGTCGCCCCGTCCCTTGACCCGCAGTAGGGCGGGGCGGGTATGTGTATCATTGTCGTCCTACTCCTGTCCCGACCTGACCTGCCCCGTTTACATTATTAAAAATTTATATAAAAAATATTTATAACATAATATATTATTATTTATTAGTATTTATAGTATGAATAAGAACAAATCAATTTAATAAATATATAAGCATAGTATGAAATATAATACTTCCTCCGTTCCAAAACTATTTTATACTAGTAGTTTTGGGCACGCGAACCAATGAAAAATGAGTATGTGAGTGTAAAATTAAATAATAAAAATATGAAAAAAAGTACTTTGTGAGTGTAAAATGTTTTCTTTTTAGGTGTGTGAAAGTATAGTTGGAACGTCCAAATTAGAAAAATGTGAAAGTAGTTTTGAGACGGAGAGAGTAATTGATATCAACATATTTAAAGATAAAATAAATTCATAAATATATTATTAATATCATAAATTTATTTATTTTATTTTAAATATGTAAGAATATATTATATATTATTATTAAAATCTAATTTAGAATGGATCGACCCGTCTCGTCCCATGATCCGCAATAGATAGATTTAACCTAACCCGTACATAGAGTGGGACGGGTATAAATCTTCTAATACCCGCTCCACCCTTCCCCAATGCCATCTTATTAACACTAAGATCATTAAAAAAAATAGAACATTTTTTAAAATTTAAATTCTAAAACTTTTTTTATAAGGGGAAATAATCTTAAAAATACACACACTACAATTTTAGGCAATCGGGTTTTCACGGAGACGTATGCTCGTGGAATCCCTATATACTATTTCCTACATCCATAAAATTATTTTTCGCTTTTTCTTTTGTTTGTTCACAGAATTTTTCTTCTACCTTTTTTAAAAATGATATACAGTCACAAATGAATTAGTATTATATGCACCAGTTACACGGTGCAACTCAAGTTCATTTTTAAAAAGTTAAGCAGTTTATAATTGAAAAGTTAAACAGTTTATTACTGAAAAGTTAAACTATAAAAGATACACTTTTCAGTAATAAACTGTTTAACCTTTTAAAAATAAACTAGAGTTGCATCGTGTAACTGGTGCACATGAGACTTACTCATCACAAATATATGTTTGGGCTCAATAATATGATCTCTATTCTTTTTTAAATGGAAATATTTCTTTAAATCTCCACCTTTAAAATTTTTATCTCACAATCTCCACCATACACATTCTACTCATTATATTTTTCCTTAAATGTCGTGCCCCAAAAGTATCTCAAATTTTTTGGGGATGGAGTAGTAAAGAGAGTTTATAATTCGTACTTATTATTATATGGGTGAAGGAGAAGTAATTTTAAAATTTCGTAGGGCGAAAGAAGTAATATTGAGCCAATAATTTCAAATTGAATTGAATTGAGCTAATGATTAGTACTACATATTCCCTATGAAGGTATGTGTACTTCACCGCAGCTGTACAAGGCAGAAAGATGGACTGAAAATTGTCCATTTTTACTAACTTTTTGAGTTGAAAATTTGACTACAAATGGTTTATAGATAACGTTCTCGGTCTATTTTAATTATAATATATTTTCATTTATGTTGGTTTCGGTTAATTTCTTTTATATTTTATATCAAGTACTTTTCAAAATTTATATACTAAAATTATAATTTAGCAAAGTATTATGTGTGTAATACACAAGAAAAATATAATTTGAGTTTATCAATTTTGACTTTTGAAATTGTGATTTGATCCAAAATATTCATTTATTGACAATTTGAGCTGAATGAAATTGTTATACGCAGATCTTATTTCCATGTGTATTACACACATAATACTCACTCTTATAATTTTATGTGCTTATGTTGGAATATATTATATTATTAAATAAAATTATAATAGACATTTTATGTTTTAATGTATTATTACAATTTTGGAGTTTAAGAGTAGAGTTTGAGTTGGATCCGATCTGACTTAACTAACCTTGACTCTATTTGCTTTAGTGAATGGTCTAGGAGTATACAATGCTTATTTTAAGATCTCTGATTGCCTACGATCTTAATTGTACTGTTTCTGTAACAGGAAAGGAATGGTATTTCTGATGCACTGTCCTTTTAAAAATGAATAAATAATTTTTTGCTGATAAAAAAAAAAAAAATTATATGAAAATGATTCATGATAAATTTATATGAAAATGATCATTATATTTGATCAGGTGTATCAAAATATTCATCAGGAGTATCAAAGGTTGCGGCCAATAAAATTTATAACAATTATAACATAATTTTATTAATCCAAAATTTTAATACTTTTGATTTAATTTTTTATACATCCAATCAAATATTTAATATTTTAAAACTAATCAATTATAAGCTTAATATAAAACACTTTCATACAAAAATTTACTTTCCATCAAAATTTCGGAGTCTCTGGGCAAAATTCTGCCCAATCAACATACATAGTGTCTCTTTTAAAATATTTAAAATAATTTTTTTTGAAAAAAAGTTATTTTTCACATTAAAAAAATTATTCTAAAAGTTATTTTATAAAATTTCAAAACAATTACATAGTTGAAGGGAGGAGTATTTATTTGAGTAGTAGTCCTATGTTCTTTTATCGACCCAGACATGCTATGCAACGAGGGAAAATAAAAAATGTAAATTATGTGCAATTAAATAAAAATTATTACCTTCATAAACTTTTTACACATTAAGACTTTTAAATGAGAAAAAAAAAATATTATCAAATCTTTCCTAATTTAATAAAAAAAATAATTTTATCACTATTAAACTATTCATTCATCGAATCTCCAAATGTAATTTTTCTTTTACAAAGAGTAAGTCTTGTACAACTCAAGTGCATTTATAAAAGTTACACAAAATACTATTGAAAAATTGCACATTTTATTACAGAAAAATATACTTTTAAAATTTTACTTTTTAATAATAATATATATAATTTTTTAATAATAAATACTTAAATTATATGATGCATATAAATAAAATCTAATTATTGGAATGCATCATTAGTTCCAATGCATGAGCAATGCAAAAATGATTGTAAAATGTCAGTAATTCAAAAATTGCTCTCAACTTTCTGCAGAATCAATATATCACAAATGAGGTAACTTTATCTATCAAATCTTCTTAAAACAAAAAGGGGGATATCTTTTATACTTTGGGAAAATAATTCTATTATTACTGCCCAAAGTCACTGCCTACGCAGCTTAGGCTGCATCATTCAATATTCTTTTGGATTATTCTTGATTGTTTGCAACTATTTAATTGGGGTTAAAGTCATTTAATTTTTGTCTCATCCTATATAAAAAAAAATGTAGAAAAAATGTGTACTTTTAATAACAGTATATATATTTTTTCTTAATTTCTGTAAAAATTATTCAAATTTGTCGCAGGGTGCGTTTGGTAGTCTGTAGAAAATTAATTAGTATGTAATTGTGAGATTTTAATTATTAAGTGAGAGAGTTGTATTAAATCTTACTGTTTGGTAGTAAATACATAAAAATAAATTATTTTTATATCCTTGTTTGGTAGAGTGTAGTTATTTTTAATGATTTAATTATTTTTATTAATGTTTGGTAAGAAATATATGTTGTAATAAGGAGGAGTTGTCTTTGAAATCTTCATTACTGTTACAAAAATATAACAACTATCATGTCAAAGGAAGAATACCCTACTACAAGTTGAATAGTGAAAATGCATATAAAATCATGTATTTGAAGTACTGACCCCTGAACAGTAAACGAGTCGGAGATTTCATCTACATATTACCAAACTACTTATTAAAAATATGAAAACCCCTTTATTTCACCCTTCTCCCTCCCACCAAACGCACCCTTAGTGGCATGGAAATATATTTTATAGTCGATATTTGCAGATAGATGCAAGAATATATCAGAATATATATATTTTAGATGAATATTACTGATTTCTGCCATTAACATTTCTTTTTACTGATAATTAAATTTATTGGTACACAGGAGTATGCATTTTAGATTAATATGATTTAGAAATTAATGATACTTGAATATTTAAAGTTTGCATGGTTTTATCTGTAAAAAAATTATATCTATTTGAATGTTTGTTTGTCGAAATTATTAAAATCATGAGTACGTAATAGTTAAACAATTATTTGTGTTAAGTTTATATTAATTTGTTATGTCCTAATTATTGCACACCGTAGTCCTATGGGTTAGATATATAAAGCGTGCAACTATTTTATTAATGAACTAATTATTTGCTTTCATATTTGTTTATTTGACAAGGGAAACATTATTCAATACTCCCTTATTCCCTATTTAAATTTTATGTATATATTTTGAAATATTTTATAATAAATTTTACATCTTAAAAAAAATACTATTACAATAGATACTTTATTTCAAAATATTCTTCATTCATTTATCTAAAAACTAATAAAGTAAATTTTCTTAACACACATGTCTAGCAAAAAGTAAAATTTAATCTAAAACGGAGTGAGTATTTAATAATGCACTCTAGAGAATTATAGACTCCAGATCATAGAAAGTTAAATTTTATCTATTTTATTTTAAAATACTCTTTATTCATTCTTCTAAAATTAATAAAACATTTTTTCTTAGTAAAAATAAAGTTTAATCTAAAACAAAATGTGCATTTAATAATGCACTCTATAAGAAATTATAGATCATATATATAAGAGGAAATTGAATTTTACTAAGCATTTTTTGAGTGACTGACTCGGCCGACTAAATAAATTGAAACAAAAGTAGTGGAATTTTAATCAGGTGGGTTAGCTCGATCACTTATAAGGTAATTTGGAGATAATTTTTGGAGTATTTGGGGACTTGGTGAAGTAACTTTTAACTATTAACAATTAATATTTATCGTTAAAAAAGAAAAGAAAATTAGTGGAGTTTTATATATTCACTTGAGCAACCTTAAAAGGGGCTACTTTATTAGTTTATTTACATTCATATACATTACATCAAATATGAGGTGGGGGTGCAGTGAATAAGACTACCACTCAATCACTAATCATCTATATACCTTCCATTTGGGAGACATCTACAAGTGAAGATAATTATAATTATTTTTTGATCGGAAGTTTATTAATTAGTATAACTTTGATGCATATAATCTAAGACAAACCCCAGATTTAAGACAAAAGATATTATGAATTAATTTTATCATAAAATTAATTTATCGAATTAATAAGGTGCTTGGTAGGAGGTACAAGAGATATAATATGAATTAATTTATCTTGTTTGATAGGGGTACAAATTTTATACTGACCCGATTTTTACACGGCCGACCCTGTAAAAAAAAAAGATCATATTACACCATTTTCACTGTTCACAAAGTAATAATTAAATTATCCCACCTTCACCATCTTACAATTTTTGTATGGCTTGAATATTAAATCTTTGTTACTCCCTCCGTACCAAATGTCATTGAATACTTTCTATTTTGGGCTGTCCCACAAAACGTTTACATATCTAAAAACGGAAACTATTTATTAAACTATACACTCCCACAATACACATATAATATTCATAATAATGTACTTTTTATACATTTTCATTAAATTGCGTGCCCAAAAGACACTGCAATATCTTTTGGGATGAAGAGAGTATTATATATCTACATATTACACCCTATCGAGTGAAATTACTTTTTCTCTCTCTATATTACACCCTGCCAAGTGAGATTAATTTTATGTAACTTTTCTATTACAACCTACCAAATAACATTATATGAATTTTACTTACAAAATCTATAACCCCTAATATTGACCACCGATGACAATTTAATTGTACTCTCATTTTTTCTTTTATATATTTTTTTAATTGTACGTCCACATCTTTTTCACATCTAATATTATAGGGTGTAGTACTGCACTATGATAAAATGTATACTAGTGAGATATATGGAGGAAATAGTGCAATATTCTTCATCAAAGATTAAGACCATTGAATTAAAATAATTAAGTTGAAAATAAATAGGGAAAAATATGTGTATTTTAATTATATATAATGATGAATGTATGTATATATAGGTAGGTAAGTACTGTGCACATACATATCCTGCACCAATGCATGTAATGTTAATTCTTGAGAATCGAGTGGGATGGGATGGGATCGCCTGTGGGGAATATATACTATACTATACATGCATGTGTGATTATTATTAAATACTACTATTATTAATTAATATATTATAATCTCTCTTTTTCTTTTTGCAGGTCATGTATGAGTAGACATGAATTGCAGGGTAGCTAGGTTGCATCAAAACCCTATATTACCATTAAGATTCTCCTTCGATTTTAAGACCTCTCTGGTAATTAATATATATAAAAATCCTTTCCTCAAAAGTTCTCCATATTTTTTAAATAAAAAATTTTCCTTATTTTTTAACTAAAAAATATAAATAATGAATATAATTTCTAAAATAGAGGTTGTAAAATGAAGATTTAAAAAAAAAATTAATAATATTTTTATTTTGAAGTGTGTAAATTTTTCTTTAGAGCAAACTAAAAAAAAAACTTTTTAAAAATAGAAATAATATTACATATATATATATTATATTACTTTTCCCTTCATCTAATCTTCCACGGACAATACTAGACATGGATGGGAACCTTCTTGGGCCCCACTACTCCATTGCTTCTATGAACATTTTTCCTCATCTCATTTCTCTCATTCTTTTTTCGTTTACTTGGGTCAAGTAAGATATCCATACCCAATCTTTATATATAAAGTAATTATATTAAGTTTAATTTTTTTTTAAAATATATATATATATATATATATAACATCAGAATAGACAAAATATATACTTGTAAAGATTGAGGGGGAGGGATTGACAAAATGTGTCATGATAGCATTAGTATATATACTACCTTAATTTTTTTTTAAAAGGAAATGATCTATAGTACAATAGATCAGTTTTCCACCCCCTTCACCAAACAGGAGAGATATAGACTGCTCTAAATCAATATCTAGAGGATATGGAGAGTACACAAGACAGATGCTAACAATCATTTAAAACTCTACGGTAAATAATACACCCCACACTAAGGTGATTTTTACCATCTAAAAGAAATAACATCAATTTCGATCCAACCTGCAAATCAACAGAGAGCCCTACAGGATCCAATATCATCTGACACACTACCAGATTTGAATCCCAAACACATCTTCAAAGTAGAAATACTAGAACCCATTACAGGGGGACTCCACACGAGGCGTAGAAAATCTCACAACTAACAAGTAGAGGAGAAGAAAAGCAAATACTAAAACTAAAAAATTTAGAAAAGACAGTACTGCATAACCAAGAACAAACAACAGAAATTGAAAAAGAAAGAAAAAATTTAACGGGTCATCCTACCAATCGACACCGTAAAAACGGTACCGTTAGAAAGGATGAACCCGTTAATCTACAGAGATACCAAGAGAAAAGAGTAAAAAAAATAAAAAGGAAAATCCCTTTAAATCTACAGATCTTCTGTGTAGTATCTCAAATCTACAATTTTCAATGGAACAGGGTGGATGAGGGTCACTGTCGAAGAAATGAGCGGTGGTGGACAAGCGGCGGTTGAGAGATCTAGGGTTTTTTTTTTAGTATAATTCTGTTTCAAACGTAGTCTTAAAAGAATAAAATCCAATCGTATATATACTACCTTAATTAAATGCAAATTATGTATGTAAACAAATTAATACAAGTTTTGTACTAGTAAAGACTCTATAACTACGAATAAACTAAATATATTTTTGGATATAGAAAGAAATGGAAATATGGAATAGTTTATTTCTATATAAGTACTGGTAGGCACCACATACATTTCAAATAATATAAGTTTTGACTTAATATAATGTATGTTCTCCAATCTAGCCATGTCCCTTTTTCCTTTTAATGTTCATCAATCAATATTATTATTATTCTCAAGCATCATTAATTGAGTGTTTTTTCAGTTTGTTTCACAGGTAAAGCTATACAATTTTTTTTTTTTTTTTATAGAAAACTATTAATTAACCATCCATCGATCATGAGCGTATTATTTTAGTTGTTTTTATGTGTTTTTTATGTTTCCAATATAATTAATCACAAAATCTCCTATAAATAACTTTTATAGAATGAAACTAATACTACTAGATATATTTATTGATATTATTAAATTTGTAATTAAAAATCACAATATAAAATATTATGATATTAGTGAATATATCTAATAGTATCAGTAAATATATTTATTGATATAAATTTTATATTATAAACAAGTTTCACTGAGACCCAATTAATAACTTAATTTCAAGAAATCATAGCAAAAGGCAAATTTATGAATTGATATTAGGATGATTTACATATTAGTTCAAAAATGTTATTGTATTTACAAATTGGTTCACAATATTTATACAGAATCACATTTTTTTATACAAAAACTTTTTTTTTTGCACAAAACCAATTTATAGTGCATATCAATTTTGTGAACCATTTTATAATTTTTTCGTAGTATTATAAATCCGTGTAAGGTTTTACATTAATTATTGCCATATAAACAAGATCTTGCTAAATTTCAACATCGTGAGAAACACGATTGTGAACACGTCAAAGAGAATCCTTAAATTCTACACTATTAGTCATTTTCACATACAAATTGTAAATAATTTCAGACACAAGTTTTTATAATTTTGTTTGTTTCTGCATATTGTCGAATTAACATTAATTCGACTCAACAATTGCCCCTCCGATCCGTTCATGATTTATGTTTCCATCAAATTAAATTGACATGAATTAAAAAAAAATTGTGAAATATTGGTAATGTCAATTTATATAAAATAATTATCTATAAATATAAAATCAATGACAATTGAAAAATTATATAATAATGAGAATAGAGATAGAGTTATTATTTTCATGAAAGATTGAGAAAATAAATTTAGTGGACATTTCAATAATTAAGGGAAATGAGAACAAAATTTATGATTAGATGAGAAAGTACATCACTAAAAACACTTAATTTAATTTAATTAAACTTAATTCGTTTAGAAAATTTTGACCTGAATATCACTCACTCAAATATATAATTAATTTTTCGTTTGACTTATAATTTTTTGAAATATATCATCCATAGTTCTTTTTCTAATTCAAACTTTATATGTATGAATTAATTATAACCGTTCGAACTGTTCAAATATTCAAATTAATTGTTGTAAAATATTAGAGTCTTTTTTATAATAAAAAAAATAGGAAATGGGGAGGATTACATATATATATATATATCCAAGTGATGTGTGTGTGTGTGTCTGTCCATCCAACTCCAACCAACCCACAATCCATCTTTGAATGTGAGTTATAAAGCTAGGTAGGGAGGATCCAGCGTGTGCTAGCTTTAGTATAATATATTGGGGCCCATCCCGGAGGCATAACTGTCTCTTATCTCTTCACACTAAACTCCTGATGCTGCTGCTGCTCCACACAAAATTAATTCTCCAGTAGTCTAAGCGTGACCAAGAGAGAGAAAGTAGAGAGAGAGAAATATTTATTTTTCGTAGGATATGTCCAGAGGAACCAAGAAACACGATGATGCACAATCTTGAAATACTTCACTGCGCACACAATAATAATAATAATAATAATAATATTCCATCCCGCGTTTACTACACTACCTGCATAGTTGACCAAAATAATGGTATAACACTAATTAATTCGTATATATTATAAGTCTAGCTATAGTGTACTACATGTAGAAGGACACAATATTTAATTGAATTTCTATTATTTACTTTTTTAATAGAAAAATATTTTAAAATTATAAAAAAAAATTGTTTTTATCTATGTAATATAAAAAAAAAGTAAAAATAATTAAGGGAGACAATATACGTCGCGCCCACCGTAGGGTAGACATGCAATAATATATCCACTATCAAGAAAAAGATGCCATGTACTCGATCTCCTTCCTAGCTAGCTCTTCCATGAGAGAAGAGTGCTCCATATATAATTAATTGTTAATCAATCTATCATCAAATATTGCTTTGAAAATATATATCAATTAATTAATTAAAGAATTATATCTGCATAATGGAAGGGGAAAGAGCTGGGATGTATGATCATCTCCCAATCTCCTTTTCTGCAGCTCCTCCCATGGGCTTCGTACAGTACGAGGATCATAGCCAGCAGGTCTTGAGCTTTCTGGTGGCGCCACCGCCACTCCACGCCGCCGCCGCCAAGCCAACCACCGTAGGGTTCAATCATAGTGACCACCTCGTCATCAATAGATCTTCATGGAATAACGAACAGGTACTCTCTCTCTCTCTCTCTCTCTCTCTCTCTCTTTCTCTCTCTTGTTGTTGTTATAGCTAGCTTATCAATTAGGTTAGGTTTTTAATCAAGTCGTGTAGCTACTCAATGGGAGTTTGAATTAATGTTGGGAATTTGATCTTGGTGTTGTTGGTTGCTTCAGTTTGAAGGTACTGTTGTTGATTAATTTTTTGAATTAATTAATTTGTATATGTGTAGGTAGGGGATCATCCCAAGGGTAATAGTACTACTACTGTTAATAATGATGAAAATTGCAGCGCTAACAACAATATTGAAGTTGCCAATTCTTCATGGTATGTGGAGTAGTATATATGATCATAACTTACATTCTTATAAATTTCTCTCTCTCTAATTCTAATTCATTACTTAATTGCAGCATCGATTATCTAATCTCTCTCTCTCTCTCTCATCAATGATCGATGACTTGTCATTAATTAATTAAACCCTAATTAATTAATGTCGACCTTTCTGATCATGGTCCCATCATGAGACCATATATATATCGAACTTAATTTGGAAATAGTTAGATATATAGCTTTTTCATTAATTTGGCAAATTAATTAATTAATTACAACATCTCCAAACAACTAGCAAGGAAACAAAAAGGTTAGGCTTCAATGCCCCTAGCTAATTATATATAATTTGATGTCTATTGATGAGAGAGAGAGAGAGAGAGAGAGAGAGTGTTGGTGCATGCTGGTGTTAATTATATATTGAAAGTGTGATGAACTATTGTGGAGTCTGAGAAGGCTAGAAGTACTGGTGCTTCCACTAGAGTCAAATATATATATATATATATATATATATATATATATATATATATATGATTGAATGATTGAATGAATGATTGAATGAATTATATGATGATGGAGGTGGAGGAGTTCGTCAAATTCAGAAAAGAACTGCAATAAGGTGAAGATTAGAAGAAAGCTAAGAGAGCCAAGATTTTGTTTTCAGACAAGGAGTGATGTCGATGTTCTTGATGATGGCTATAAATGGAGGAAATACGGCCAGAAAGTTGTTAAGAATAGCCTTCATCCAAGGTACCTAGCTATAATACCCAATTCATCACTCTTTCTAATTAATTTCATGGCCGGATCGATTAACATATATATATACTATATAATATCTTTAATTAATTTGTTATAATGTTAATTAATTCGTCCATATAAAACATTAATATATATCTTCTTTAATTACAATGTTATATAACAGATCCTCGTACATGATCATCTTAATTTATGTGCTTTTTGATACCACATCAATCATTTTAGTTTACCTCATATCTTCTTCCTAATTCGTTCTTCTTGGGAGGGATTTGAACTCGGGTCACCTCTCAGTTGAGAAGTCCAGTGACAAGTGAGCTAACACACCTAGTTATATGTATATATAAAGAAATAATTAATTAATGGTACCGATGAATAGTAGTACTGGCCAGGAACTGCTTATATATGATTGATCATTTCTCTTTAATTAATTCCGACATTTAAATTTTGGAGAAATTAAGAATCGTAATATGAGTTAGCTAGCTAGATGTTATGACTCATGTGCATGGTGGTTTGCATCCAAACAGGAATTAATTAATATTAATTATTAGAAACAAATACATGCATGGACGTCGTCTGCTCTTTAATTTATTTAACTAATAGTTCGATAAATTAACTAAAAATTCAAAAGCTCTAGTTAGGGAATATTTGTTGGTTTATTGGAATTAATTAATACACTCATGATCTTAATTATATAGTTAATTACATTATTTTATCTTCCCTAAAACTAAGATATATATACTCTCTTAGCTATTTATACAAAGCACATGATGCAGATTGTGTATTGATCCAACTCATTAGATTCGAATGTCGTCATTAATTAAGTGTGTGAACTTTGCATTGAGACGTATTATACATATGAAAACTTTACGTTGAGACGTATTAAATAAGATAAATTTGCATTGAGACGTATTATACATATGAAAACTTTGCGTTGAGACGTATTAAATAAGATAAATTTGCATTGAGACGTATAATAAATAAGATAATTAAGTAGGAACATATATTGATTTCGTTGATCCAATTAACATAACAATAATTAAATTAAACAATGTACGTAGGTAGAGTCACGAAAAATACCATAAGAAACATATATATTGTGCATGTTTGTTTATTTAAATGATCGATAAGCTTTTAATATATAGTTAATAAATAATAAAAGGACACAAATATGAGATTGTTTTAACAAATTTATACATGTGCTCCATATATAAGTCTTTTATTGTTCGATCGTCATTGAAAGAATTTCATTTCGTTTAAAAGTTTGAACTTGTAGAAGGGTGTGAAATCAATTCATTTATTTAATTTTCCTAATATTCCCTCTTACTCATGTGGACTCTCGATTTCCACCACTTTGAAGAGATCCAATAAATGGACAAATTAATATGGGCAGAGTTACTCTCAGTGAGAATCGAACGTCCAGGACATTGGGTGAGCCTAGCTAATCTCTGATACCATGCAAAAAATTCCGTGCATCATATAATTTATGTAACCCAAAGTTTACGCATTCATTTAAAACAAAATAACTTAAATTAATGTATATAAATAGGAATAATGTCATATAAATAATTTAGAATGCTAAGCTCTATATACACTATTATAATTAAAAATTAATCTACACATCCCTCAAAACAAAGAAAATAATTTTTCCCACCCCTCCCTCATTTTTTTCTCTCCCTTTCCCCTCTACATGACTCTTCTCTTGTAATTAAAGACAAAGCACTTCAAACTTTTATCCGACAAGATTTTTTGTGCATTAATTTCAATGAACACCATTGACTAACATAATTTGAAGGATTCAAAGGAAACAAAACTCTACATGTATAGTCTTGCTATATATGTCATTTTTATAGTTATTATGGTTAATTGTATATTAGTTTTAAAAACGAACTTGAATTTTTGTTGTTTGCTTTTTAATATTGTTTAAAGTATTATTAGAATAAATAAATGATATGAAAATGTTTTGTGATCCAGAATTATATTATTTGCAGTATTATTAGAATATACATAAAGCATATGAAAATGTTTTGTGATGTCAACTATATGCGTTTATTGTTCAGTTAGAATTGACTCAATGGTTCCTTGGGTGTTTTGTTGAACTAGCCTAACGTAATTTAGTGACTGTTTGGTTGACATCTTTGGAAGGTGGATAATGGTAATCAAAATTATAATATGTGTTTATAATGAATCTACTATAATCTACCATAGTTAAGCTACCTGAGAATTATGACTTTCATTTCATATCCTTTTCATTCTTATACCCTTTTTATTTTTTACAATTATACCAAACACTCCCAGCAAGAAAATTATTGACATATCACACATGCCCATATAAATCTTAAATTTTATGGTGTGTGCATATAACTTTATGTGGTTATGAATAGTGAGTGCATGGTGCCGATAAAATTATTAGTTCAAAAAAAAAAAAAAGTTTGTAAGTTGAACATTATTGATATTTTTTTAGGTATACAATTAATATCTTTTATCAAGTGAATATATATTTATCATTGCGTGAAATAATACTTTTCTATGTTGTTTTATGATTTTTGTGAAAAGAGTACATAAAAAACACATTGGTTGACATTTTTTAAGCCACCTTAGTCTTGTATGCACTAGGTGCACCGTGCAACTCAGGTTTATTTTTGATAAGTTACACAAAATACTATTAAAAAGTAACACATATTATTACTGAAGAGTGTTCTTTTAATGGTGTAACTTTTCAATAATAATTCGTGCAATTTTTCAGTAATAAATAGTGTGACTTTTTACAAATACACTTGAATTGCACGATGCACCTAGTACACAAGAGACTTAGTCACAATTAGGTTATATTAAATGTTACTTATATAATTTTTCTTTAAACTTTAGTGTCTCTAGACGTACTTAAAATAATAATTTTTCATTGACAAAATTATTATAGGAGTCTTCTAAGAGAGTTTTTCATACAAAATGGTTTTCTTATTCCTTTGATGGAAAAGTGTTTGCTTGATAAGTATGCACTGTAATGACCACTTTCACGGCTAAAATGAGTTAGGAATTGATAATTGAAGGCAATAGTTCTACTCTTATTTTGCAAGAGGATATTGACTGCATACAATGCTTTCGACGTTTAAAGAAATACCTCTAAAATAAGATGATTTTAACAAGAAAATTTTGTCTGCAGAAGCTACTACAGATGTACACACAGCAACTGTCGAGTCAAGAAACGAGTCGAGAGGCTGTCGGAGGATTGCCGGATGGTAATAACAACCTACGAAGGCAGACACAATCACACGCCTTGCGACGATTCAAACTCCTCCGAACACGACTGCTTCACCTCATTTTAAAACACTCCATTCAGCCATACACAACATGCATGTACACTACGGGAATTTGTTGGTATATATATGACTCGCCAAATCTAGCTTATATATGTTAATGTGTTCTCATTTGTTCATATCTGCTTATTGTTTATTAGTTAGCTTATGTTTTGGATAGTGAATATGTATGAATTCAGAGAGATTTGTGGATAGGAAGTTAAATTTGTTCCACCTCCTATTTTCTAAGTCATTCCTGGTTCCATCAGCACCCTACGATAATGATCACATTCATCCACACAATATATATATATATATATACAAATTAATTCAAAGGACACTGGCTAAAGACAATTTATTTACTCTGAAAACAGGGCCAAGCTAGGTATCAGAAGAACTTATCTCAGTGAAAATACAGTATAAATTGTGATAGGATTGATCCTGATCATCGGATTGAAGGCATGGAGAGTTGTTCGCCACCTCCCATCACCCTCAGTCGAATGGTCCGTATATGTTGTTAACAGCCAAATCAAAAGATTTAATTGAAAGGGAATGCTGGTCTTTGAAACTTAAAGATTCACAAAGATTTAAAGAATAACTAACTAGTTTGGACATTAATCCGGTTAACTAGCAATCATCAGATCACTTAACGAGGATGCGTTATGACTAGCCATTCATATGATAAAACTTCAACAAATCCACCTTATAGGCTCCAGGTCAAATGATTCAGTTACGTATGATCATGCATCTTCATCCTCCGGCTCCTTATCAATCAATCAGTCAGTGCATTCTTCGGTCTGTTATGTCATTGGAGTAAAAATGATAAGCATGCAGTTTGTTGATCAGTAATTTGTACAAAGTAATTGGCAAGAATGAACTAAACAGAAAGGTGAACTTTGTTCTGAAAGAAACTATGAGAGCACCAGTGAAATGTGAAAGGGAAAATAAAGACTTCAGTAGATGAAAAGACACGGGCACTGGATTCCCCTTGTAGTATTTTCCAGTTGACAACAACGAAAAATTGCACGCACCTCGACCTAAAATACAATTTCAATGTCAATAGGGTGACCAACAACGTTGAATCTTATCAGTTGACATCAATATAATTACAAATTGATGCAAGTCCAGCCCAAGAAAAGAGCGCATATCCTGAATTTTGGTACACTGGGGATAATATATGACCCTTTTGTATGTCTAATTGATTATTCCTATAATGAAGCTTTCCTTATTTACACTGTTCTTATCCTAGAATCTGGTTCCTCATTAACCTGCTAAGTAGCATTTCAAGCCATGCGACATATTGAACAGCTGATCATGCAAAAACTCAAGGCATGCCCCACAATGAACAGAAATTAACTCCCTAATAGACAAGACTCAATTTTGAGATGAAAGAAATTGCACAAGGGTTCTTTCTTTCTCAATCGAATATATTTGCTAACAGTTTCAATTATAAAACACAAGTACGGCGTCGTCAAGATTTATGTTCCCAATTTACAATGCCAACCTAACAGAGACCTGTACACATAAGCCATTTATTTACGAGTATAAGTAAACACAGATTAAACCAAGAGACACTAAGCTGACAAGATCCAATGTTCTAGCTCCTCACACTACATATCACCTATATAAACAATAACCATATGGTATATCAAATTTACAGACAAACCTAACAGAACAACACCTTCCAAGCTTTTGAGTCTACAACCACCAAATCTTCTGTGGCTTGGAAAGTTCAACATCAAACTGTTTTTGTCGATGATACCCTATAAGCTACTACACTTTCATTATTCACCGTACATGTTGACACACACAATCACCCAAATGCATAAGATATAAGTGCAAAGCTACTACGATACTACCCTGTGTTACTCTATAGTTCACCAAAGGTTGCATAAACAGTTTACCCATTATAACATGATACAATACCCTGTGTTATTGTGTATTTAAAGCACAAATACATTGCATTTTAACAATTTGAACGCGACATTACCTCAACAATCGAATCATCATATAATAATTCTCAGCCGAGAAAAATCAATTTCTCGGCGCCGTTAACCGTGACCCCTGTCCGCTTAACAGATTCAAAAAACGGACCCAGCATCTTGCGATAATATATCGGTCTCGAAAGCTCTTCTTGCACATCGATCCCAACGGTGGAGACCCCGGTTTCTCTGAGTCGGATCCCGATCTTATCACCGATTCTGGAGGCAATTCTGGAATCCCAATAAATCTTGGATCGCGGGAAACGGTTGAGCTTCGCTAGGTATTCTTTGACGAATTCTTGCTCGGTGGATGAGGCAATGGCTATAATAGAGTTGGAGCTATGGCACGTGACTTGAGCGCTGATTCTTCTGCAGGACAGAACTAAGCGGAGGAGGTGCGGTGTCTGTGTTGTCGCCGGAGCCGCCATTTCTGCCGGAGGTGCCCTACCCCTATGGGGCTGTCAAAATTGGGGAAATAAGTTCAATGAAAATTATATAAAATGATATTTTAAAAAAAAAAGTCTATATATGAGGACGGAGAAAATAATATATATTAATACATATCAATAATTTCAATATATTAATTTTTTATTTAAAATTTATTTTTAATATAGTATATATTAAATTAATTGTTTTTAATTATTACTTTTAATTTAATATATATTGCATTTTAAAAATAAAATTTAAATTTAAAATATTTATTTTATTATTTTAATGTATTTATTATATCAAATTAATTACTTTTAATTATTAGTATTTTGTTAAATTTTAATATCATTTACCGAAATTTAGTACATAATTAAGAATTATATGAATAATTAAATAAATTATATACACTCATGTATTTATAATATAATATCTGTATATTAATAAAAATTAGTAGTAATATAAATTAATTAAATTAATTGCTAAATGGATCAAATAACTTAATTTTTAAATTTCTATTATAATATTTAGTTGGTACGCATGAGAGAATCATTAATTTGAAAGTAATAATTCTATAATTAATTTAACGGACCGAGTGATTCAGAGATATAATCAAATTTTTATCTCGATCCTAAATTTACTAATTTTACTCAATTAAAGTATGAATAAATTGTTATACACAATTAAAATATGAATATGAAAATTCTAAATGTAATATTTTTTTTCCCGAATAACATTTTTATCGATAAAATATATTTGTTCGCTGTATGACTTGTAAGGTTATAAATTTATTTTTTTTTGGTAGAGGAACTCTCTCTAATTCTATAGAGTCAGTCCTAATGGGTTTCGGGCTAAACAGGTTAGGACCTTATCCAATTCATTTTTAACGGTCCTCTAATATTTGAGACCGAGATCTAATCCTAACCCTAGCGGTCTTCAGGCTAAACGAGTCATAAATGAGCTATGTAAAAACAATCTAAATTTAACACAAAATTTAAAATAATTATCATAAAATGTTCTTTAAACTTGAACCTAAACATTGTCCATAATTTCATTAAAATTAATAAAAATAGTTTAACATAATTACAAAAGTTCAAACATTAATACTTAAACCCTTAAAAGCTCATTGGTATTTAAAAGTTCAAATATAAATACTCAAAATTAATATAACACCTAAATAGAAATTGAAGATAACTTCAACTAATAATAACTATATTATATATTTAATATGTATATATAAAATTAAAAAAATTATGCGAGCTAGCGGGCGGGTTCGGTTAACCTGCGGGCTAGCCCGTTTATCTCGCGGGCTAATAGCGCCGGGCCAAACAAGCCCGGATTTAAACGAGTCAATTAAAGCATGACCCTAACCCTGCATTTTTCAGGGTTAAACGAGCCGGCCCTATTAGCCCAGCCCGGATTAACATCTTTATTTGAGATCTTTGTGGTATTGAACTCAAAAAGTGGAAAGAAAAATATTTTTTTTCTTGTTATAATTACTTTTGTCGTGGGTGATGTATTGATATATTCTTGTGATTGTAGATTGCAATTGTAAGTGGTCCTCCTCTTATGGTTGTTATTCCGGTCTATAATGAGACAAAGTTTTAATGAATTTAGTGGCCTTTTTTTTCTTGAAATATTGTATTTTAAATATTGATTTACCAATATGTAGTAGATTTTGTGTCATTTATTAAAATAAGCAGGAGCGTCGTTGCTATCGGCGCTGCTACTGTTTATCAGGGGAGGGCTTCATTGTCCTCGGCGTCACTCATCACACCTAACACACACAGACTGACACACGCATACTGACACACACACGCTCTCATAAGCGCCATTAAAAGTGGCGCCCCTTAACCCACCCCACCCCAAAATTAATTCACCCACACCGCTGACATACCACCCAAACCCCTTCCTCCCACACACACAACCGACACACGGTGCACACACTGACCCAAATTAACTGAAAAAGCATGTTGTGTGCTCCACCCCGCAGTTTCTCCAACCTTGTAATTTGTTGCATATATCTTGACACTTTTACAACGTTTGCTAGTCCCCCAATAAAATGTATGCACCGATAGCAACGACACTCCTACTTATATTGATAAACGACACAAAACCTATCACATATTGTTAAATCAATATTTAAAATATAATATTTCAAAAAAAAAAATGAATTTAGTTTTAATTATTATTTATTTAAGTTCTACAAATTAATTTTTATATAGTTATGAAGTATATATGAACCCTCTTCTTTCTGTCCATCTTATCTACTAATTTATTAAAGGGTTAATTCTATAAAAATGCATCATTTTTTTTATCCAACTTTCAATTTAATCCTGAGCTTCACAATTATTATAAAAAATCCCAACCTTTTAAATGATTTCGATTCGATACACATTTTTTATTTCCGGCCGACAACTGATGTGTCTCGCCAGAGCGCGTGAAAGGTTGTCACGTTGGCGTACACACATATTAAATTATCTTCTTATATTTTATTTTTTAGTTTTCACATCATATCTAATATATAAAAAAAATTATATAACAAAATATTTTTTTGAATGAGAAATACAATGAATTTTTTTTTTTTACACCAGATTCAAGGTAGACTTAAAACGACACTAAAAACTGCTTTTTTTAATATAAGTTTTGTTATTTTTTGTGTATATGATATATGACGTGGAAACTAAAAAATATAAAATTAAAAGATAATTTAATACGTGTACGCCAGCGTGACAACTTTCATGCGTTCCAGCGAGACACATCATCAATTACGGACCGAAAATTAAAAACGTGTATCAAATTAAAATTCTTTAAAAGGTTGTGATTTTTTATAATAATCGTGAAGCTCAGGATTAAATTGAAAGTTGAGTAAAAAGTGATGCATTTTTATAGAATTAATCATTTATTAAATTTTATACTCCCTCTGTCCACGAAATTTATGCTCATATTTTTGCACGTGATTTAATGCAATATGTTGGAAGGTATTATGGGATATTGTGAGGTCCGTTTTGAGTAAAGAATGTATTTATGGAAAGTACATATGATATACTTTTCATAAATATTCTCTTTATTCAAAACGGACCTCACAATATCCTGTAATACCCTCCGACATATAGCATTAAACCACGTGCAAAAATGTAAGTATAAATTTCGTGGACGGAGGTAGTATTAGTTATCTTATTTTCCATTCATTCATCAATTTTTTTTTTCATAATTTGTTTTTTGAAAGAGAACAACACTTATAAACAATTAAATAAGTCTTATAATACTCTTATTTTTATTTATATTTTAACAAAATATTAATTTAAACTTTTAATTAAGTTCTGCATCCCAATAATAAAAATAAAATTGACGGACCAAGAGAATAACAATTATATTTATATTTAAAAAATTTAATTAATTGTGAAAAAGAAATTTACGGTTTTTCCTTTTCTTTTTTAAAGCAAAACACTATTATTTAACGAAAGAGAGGTAAAGTTGAGACTTAGGAATGATTTATTCACAAAATAAATTCGACTCCAGTTCTTATTACTCGATAACGATTTTTAAATTTTATTTGTAAGCTGCAGTAAATTTTATAGTCAATAAGCGGGGATAGCTCAGTTGGGAGAGCGTCAGACTGAAGATCTGAAGGTCACGTGTTCGATCCACGTTCACCGCAATTATTTGGTTTTTTTTTTTTTTTTAAATATTTAATCCCAAAAGAAAATGCTAAACTAGATGGCCATAACTGGAAATGAAAAAAGCCTGCCTTATCTTTAAGAAAATCGTCCAACCCTTGATTTCAATCCAACCAAAAACCCTCACTAACAATTCCACTCTGCATAAACCCTAACTCGATTTCCGACGTCGGAGCTATGCTACTTCAACCCACCACCCAGAAATGTCCTCCAAATTATCAGCACCAGAATCAGAATCATTTGCTCTTCTCAAGCTCGCTCTCATTTTCATCCGGGATTGTACAAAATTCTAATTTCCTTCTCAAACAACCCACTATATCCGCCAGCTATAAAACCCATAAAAGTCCGGCTTTCATCACTTGTTCGTCTATGTCGCAGGTTTATAGCTATGGAACAGTTGATTACGAAAGGAGGCCGATGCTGAAATGGAATGCTGTATACAAAAAGATATCGATGTTGGATGACCCAAATTTAGGCGCGGCTTCCGTGTTGAATCAGATAGAAAATGAGGGCAAAAGGCTCTCGAAATGGGAGCTTAGCAGGGTTGTCAAGGAGCTCAGGAAGTTCAGGCGCTTCAAATACGCTCTTGAGGTACTTCTCCCCTGTTTTCTCTTAATATGATGCCTTAAATATTGTATAGCTACAGATATGTAAGAATCCATTAAGATCTGGAAGTCCCTATCTTTTTCGTTCGAGTGTCTTAGTTGAGAGTGTAATGGCTTTCTGTTAGGAGATTGAAGATGTTCACCATGATAATTAGGTCGGGATTGAATGTCCCTGGAGATTATTCTCTATCTTGTATACTGTGCGTAGTTCCATATGCATCCGGCAATGCACTGAATTAGGGCAAAAATTAATTGGGAGGGACTCTTGTTTCTTGTCCTGCATCAGTTATTAATTGTAATTGGAGAGCTATATTTCTCTACAGTTTTGCCAATTACTGGGTCTGCTTTGTACAGGCTATTGATATAATCGATTAGTTAGTCCAGTTGCCTAAAAGTGATTTTGTATCTTGCTATCCTAGTACTATCTGTAAAATATTTGTGTGCTTTGTAGGTTTATGAATGGATGAATAATAGAGCAGAGAGGTTTCGGATAACCACAAGTGACACTGCTATTCAACTGGATTTGATTGCTAAAGTACATGGAATTTTGAGTGCTGAACGATATTTCGAGAAATTGCCAGATGCCTTGAAAGATAAGAGAATATATGGGTCTCTATTAAATGCCTATGTGCGTGCTAAAATGAGGGAAGAAGCTGAATCCTTAATGGATAAAATGAGGAACAGAGGTTACGCTAGCCATTCGCTTCCATATAATGTGATGATGACACTGTATATGAACCTTAAAGATCCTGAAAAGATCGACTCACTGATTTCAGAAATCGAGGAGAAGGGCATAGCATTCGATATATATACCTACAATATATGGTTATCATCTTGTGGATCTCAAGGATCTCTAGATAAGATGGAACGAGTTTTTGAACGAATGCAGCAAGATACCACCATCAATCCCAATTGGACTACCTTCAGCACAATGGCTACAGTTTATATTAAATTCGGGCAACTCGAAAAGGCTCAAGACTGTTTGAAAAAAATTGAAAATAGACTGACTGGTCGGGACCGTTTGCCTTATCATTATCTTATTAGTTTGTATGGAAGTGCTAATAACAAAGATGAGGTTTATAGAGCATGGAATAATTACAAGGCTACCTTTCTCAATATTCCAAATTTGGGTTACCATACGGTGATCTCTGCTCTAGTCAGAATGGACGACATTGAGGGGGCTGAGAAGATGTATGATGAATGGCTTTCAGTGAAATCAGTTTATGACCCTAGAGTGGGAAATCTTCTGTTGAGTTCATATGTAAGAAAAGGGCTTTCTCAAAAGGCAGAGGCCTTTTTCGATGAAATCATAGCGATTGGAGGAAAGCCTAATTCAGTGACTTGGGAGATTTTTGCCGAAGACCACATACAAAATAAGAGGATTCCCGAGGCGCTGTCTTGCTTACAGAGTGCTGCTTCAGCTGAGGGCTGGAAGAACTGGAAGCCAAATCCGGCCAATCTGTCGGCCATTCTCAAGATTTTTGAGCAAGAAGGTGATGTAGCAAGTAAGAATGCTGTATTGGATATCCTGAGGCAACTTGGATTGCTAGACAATGCAGGTTATATGTCGTTTTTACCCGTATCGAAGGATGGCACAATAACCAGAAGTGCCGTGGAGGTGGATGACAGAGGTGAAAGCGAAGAGGGCAACGACGGAACTTATCTACTTCTGAACCAACTCCAGGAGAGCTTGTGAGAATTCCTCCCCTCTCATAATGTGCAAGGTAGGCATTACTTCTGTGAAATAATGTTTTGGTAAATTTTTCAAGAAGTAAATATATTGAGGTTTGGATTTCCACACAGGTTTAACTTTTTTGTCAGTAGATGAAGTTGTGTTGAAGAAACATTATTTGCCTGTTCTATTAATCTCCTTAATTATGAGCACAAAATGCCAAATCTGTATGTTGCTGCTGTTAATCTTGTGATCCACCAATATATATATAGTGTTTTTAATTAGCACACAATATTTCCTGTAATCTGTGTCTGATATAATTAAAAAAAAAAGACTAAGGACGTGTTTGGCTATGTTTTGCTAAGTTTATAAGCTCTCTTAGAGTGTTTGGTAAAACAGTGTCTGATTACTTATATAATTTTAAAACAAGCTTTTACATCTTATAAGCTGCAAAAGAATAAATTTAGATACTCTAATTTATTTTTCTCACCGCCTTCACCCCAACTAGAACTGTTAAAATAAACGAGTTGTTCATGGGCTTTGTTCAATTCGTTAAGGCTCTACTCGACTCGATGTGTTAAACGAGCTGGGCCGAGCTCAAAAAAATACTTGTTTGCTTAACGAGCCAAGTCTAAACTACTCGGGCTCGTTCGGCTCGTATAACAGTTCTAACCTCAACGAACCCATCTCACTCTAGACCAAGCCATCACTTCTCAACCCATACTTCAACATAAAAAAAAAATATATATATTTTTCATTATAATTATCTTTTAATTTTTTTTTTGAAAAAGTATCAAGGAACATATAAGTTGTATTAGTCAATCACTTTAACAACTTATAAGTTATTTAAAAATATTCCCTTTGTCCCGTATGAATGTGCACCCTTCGGGATGACACATTTTTTAAGAAAAATGTGTTCTATATATAAAATAGTAACCTATGGGTAAATATTTGTATAGATTTGTGAGTATGCAAGTAAATCTATATTTCTTTTTTTATTATATAAATTTGTGTTGGAGGTTCAAATAAAAAAAGTATATAAATTTTTGTGGGACCGAGGGAGTAACATTTTATTAATTTATAAGATATTTAAAATAAATTTATCTCTCCGGTACAGCTTGAAATGGAGGAAATTGCAAGAAGGGGCAACCAATACCTCTCCTCAATGCTCATAATTGTATTTTAAAAAACATTTATTTCATGTCTTTTGCCTTGCTTCGATTTGATCTGATCTCGTTTTTTAAATATGCAAACTTATAGGGTACGTTTGTTTTGGGATTAAGGGGATCGTGGGAAGTCATGACTTTGAAATTTTGAGATGTGAAAATCTTGATGAATAGTATAAGTGTGTGGTTGTTTTGGGATTTTAGTAGGGTAGGATGTTACTTTATGTCAATCAAAGTGTGATAGTGATTGATTTTATAGGTATAATAATAGATATAATAGATATTTTATGAGTGTTGTGTTGGAAAGAGTAATAATAGGTTTAATAGGTATTTTTAGGTGTGGATTGAGTTTGGGATGTGAAATCCGGATGTTACATCCCAAACTCGTGTAGAAACGTGATCGCAAAGTCCTACGCCCATCCGTGCTGGTCCCAAAACAAACATACCCAGAGTGTCAGTGATAGGTCCATCCAGTTATCAGACATGAGACACTGTAACATACTAACATGCCTTGTATCATAAAAATGCATGTGAAAGCCATTTAAAAAAAAAAAAAAAAAATGCATGTGAAAGGTGGGATAAAAAGTAACAATCTATAAATGTATAAAACATGATTATTTTTGTTAACATGTATATTTAAAATAAGGGTTAAAATTAATTTGTCACCAGTATTATATTACTTATTTCAATTTTCTGTAAGAAAAATTTACAAAATACTATCTAAAGTTAATTTTTTTTTTTGGACAGTGCTATATTTGTTAAGATTATACATGTCATTTCATATTATTTATTTACTTATTTTATATTATAATTATTAATAATAAAAAAATTGACGTTAAAAAATCTAATTTTGGTAGAACGAAGATAACATAATTGGAATTCGATTTTTACGGGCATCGATTTTTATGTGGCAAAAAATAAATATAAATAAATTATTGATATGAATTGTCGAATATAATCTTGAAAAATATAGCATTGACAAAAAAAGAATAAAATTTAAGTATAAGTTGCAATTGGTTAATTTTTCAATAGTATAAATTGCAGTTCGATAAAAAAATTTGTGCCAAGTATCAAATTGATATTAACCCTTAAAATAACAATATAGTATAAAATAAATCCCTCTTTTGTCTTTACCTTGGAGCTGGTAATATGTTCACCTCCGCGCGATTAGTTCACCAGAACTAATCCTTTTTTTAGGTGAGATAACGAGTCATAAAAAGAAATTCACGTGAATTAATGAATGCAAAACGGTCTTAACCCACATGAAACTCATCTACATTTTTCCATGTAATAAAGGGCCAAATTAAATTCTTGGTTGTATATGGAGATTAACTTGAAATCTGAAAATTAGACAACTTTTTGCACAAAATTCATAAATTAATGAATTTTACATACTTTTGAGTTGATATTTATTTTTTTCAGATTTAAAATTGGTCCTTTTTTTTCATTTTGTATCCTCTCCGTTTAACATATATAACATGCTTATGTGCATTTGAGTGCATCTTGAGTGAATCTCAATTTCAAAATAAATTTTGATCAAGAGTAAGTCTCTTGTGAACTTGTATCACTGTCATGTGTAATCACTATCACTGTTATTCATGTCATGTGTAATCACTATCATTGTTATTCATATATACTATCACTGTTATGAAAATATACTTGATTTTTTAACAGTGATAGTGTATATGCATAACAGTGATAGTGAATATACATAACAGTGATAGTGTATACACATGACAGTGATAATTGAGAACTCGAGTTCACCGTGAACTCGGGTTTATACAAGTTTTTGTCTTTGACCAATTCATACAAAAAATTGGGTCAGTTAAAATTAAAATTGAGTCTAAATTTCAAGTGTATATATGTACTTGAGTGCACGCAAGATTTTGTGATGTAACATTGGGTAAATTGTTTCCCCTCTCTCATTTTGTTGAAAATGCAAATATTTGAAAATCAGATCTCACATTTGGTGTATGTTTTTATTTATTTATTATATAAATAAAATTGGCATATATATTTGAGATCGAGATATGCGAATATATTTGATTAAATTAAATATAGTGGGACGAAGGATCACATGGGGATTTGAATGCCGCCAACATCAAACTTTGTGTTCTTTTCCGTCCCAACATTTTTATTTTTTTATATTAATTAATGTATGTATAAATATTAATGTTTATTGTTAAAATATTATTATATAAAAAGTGTAAAAATGAAAAATTACGAGGGCAGTGTTTGTGCTGTGGGGAGAAAACAGGCTGGAGAAGTTTCTTACACGATATGCTTTCCTCTTGTTGGAAGACATGCATCAACCTTACCAGTGTCATTTGTTTTTTATTTTGTTATTTTTGTTGGTAGCTTCTTTTAACAACAAATATACTTCACATTATACATATAAAAGTTTGGTGTTTACTAGTAAATTGATCAAATGCCATGTTGAAATATAGTGTGGAGTAAATTTTAAGACAATGATAAATTTGTTAAGGCCTTACCTAAGGTCTAAACTTAAAAAAAATTTGCCAGGAATATCTGTACTCACTTTTTGGTTAAATACATCCACACTTGTTTTAAGGGATATGTATTGAAGATATATTTAGTGAGTGTTTTTTTTTTTTTGGTTGGTATTTTAAGAGTGTGTACACCACAATTTATAAATAAGTGGTGGGTATAACTTAACAAAATTATGGGTGTACATTTTAATATTTTGTTTGCGATTATATTTTTAAATATCTTTCAGTATTATAAAAGTATAAGGTAAATCTAATTTGTTAAGTATCTCATTCGTTCTAGTGTTTGCAATCTTGGGACTTTAAGTAGTTTTAAAAAGAAGTATTTTTTTTTAAATAAAATAGTACTCCCTCCGTCCCAGGGGTATTTGCACACTTGGGATGACACACGGTTTAAGGAAAATGTATTTTTTAAATAAAGTAGTGGTGTATAGGGGGGCTGCACTGGCTTAAGCCCAAAGTTAACCCTATATATATATATATATATATATATATATATATACATATAAATAATATAAAAGTAGCAGCTCAACCCAAAATGTCAACCTTAATGCCCAATATGTATATTAATTAGAATTACTATGTCCATGACCCAATATATATTAAACTTACTAATAGGCCCACTTGTCTAAATACCCAATACATATATATAAGAATTTTTAAAACTTTGAATATGCTTTTTTTTTTCCTTTCAGAGTGACTCATGAATGCGTTGTCTCTTTGGTACATTTCGCTGCCCGGTAATTTAATTTTTTTTTTAATAATTATATTTAATTCTTAAAACATAAAGTATTGTAGATCATTAACAACAAGGAACAATTTTTTGGAATTTTGGGAATTAAGATTTTCTTAAAATCTTTCACCCACATCATTCAAGATAATTATTTTTAAAAATATATTTAGTATATTTTGTTTATGATATTTTTATGTTATTATTTGGCTTGTTAAAGATGAATATGTATTTAATGTATTTCATTTTTATCTTATATAAATTAATGCGAATAATAGATTAGGGCACAACTTATATGAATATCGAAATACTTTTTTATGTAAAAAAATTTAATGTGTCGAAGAATTTATTTTTCAGCTCACCCCAATACTAATTCCTGGATCCGCTCATGTTGAAGGTCATTATTAACGGTCTTCATCAAGTACGAAGGTTGTCATCAACAATCTTCATCAAATTCAAAGGTTTTCATCAAATTCAATGTTGGTCTTCATCAAAGAAATTCGTAAAAAATGTCTAACGATAACATTTAATTCGAAATAAGGCTTGACGTCCTCATATTATCGTTATAATTCTTAAATTAAAGATTTTCAAGATTAAAATAAAGATTTATTTGGAAAACTCCGAAAAATCTCGAAACAAGAATCAATGGAGCAAATCTAGAGATTGTAAATCCAGAATTTTCGGTAAATGCGAAATAAATAATTACAAAAAAATATTGTGTTATTATAACTAATTTACAAAAAATTATTAGTTAACACAAATTGGTATTTCTTTTTTAATAGTGTGTAAACTTGTGTGAGACGTCCAAATAAAAAAAAAATAGATCTCGAATCAGATAAAGTTGAGTTAAACCGATAAGACATTAATCAAACTTAAGTGCACTTTCTATAGGATAATTTTCATCTTCCATTGCATGCTTATTTTTTATTCCGTATGAATTTACAAGATTATTACTACGAGCATTATGCGAATATTTTAAAATATAGAAATTTGAATTTTAAGATCCATCAAAATCAAGAGTTTGAACACTCTCACGAGTGGACCCTCTCTTGAAGGTACAAGTTGTTAATTTGCAATAGATTCCTTCATTTAAGGAAAATGTTTTTTTAGTGTTTTTTGTATTTATTCAAGTTTATTTGTTACTACTAATAGAATTTCTTTTCTAGTTTTTTTATTAAACTTTACAATATTACAAAATCTTCTACTTTTATATAGTATTTAAGCAATTATTCCCATAATTACTAAATTAAGTCTAAAAAGTTTTTTTTTAATTAGAAAATTATTTAAAAAAATAATACTAATTACTAATTGGTTAATTACGGTTTTGTACAAAAAAATTATGCATTTGTATAAACATATTGAACTAATTTGTAAATATGATCATCTTTTTAAACCAATCTGTGAATGTATTCTTCTTCTTTCTTCACAAACAACGACCGAAGGAGGGACGTAAGGGACGGCACTGCACTGCATCCAATTTAATTTTTAATTATATTTATTAAATTTAAAATATTATACAATAAATAATTCTAATTTATGTATTTCTAACAACAATTTAATATTTAAGGGTAATTTAATTTTAAATAATCACAATGCAATTACTATACAATAATTAAAATTGTGATGAAATAAACAATATTATCTACATAATTTCATTAGTTATGAGTGGAATCACTGAATTTTTTTTAAACATTAGTTTTATCAATAAAATATTTTGAATTATGTGTATCAAGAATACTAACGAAAAAAAAGAAATAAATATAATTATTAGTAATTAGATTCTCCTTACTTAATTTAACTATGAATCCTTACTACCTCTCAAGTGTCACGTCACATAAAGTTCCTAACTAGCAAAGACTTTGTTATCCATTTAAGTTCACGAGATTAAATGTTAGAATTTAATAGTAATTATGGAGAAATTGATGGAAAAGTAAAACGAAAATAACACCATTTATTTATTCAGTTCGCCTGTAAAAAAAACTAAATAAAGCAGTTGGATCGTTGAAATACTGTGACGTGAAGCAGTCGATCAGGCTTCATAATCCAATATAAAATATCTTTTCAAAGAAATTTTGTTGTTTCATCATTCCATCTTAAATATATCTATATAAAACAATATATACACAATTTATCTTTACCACACAAATCATATCCTTTACAAATCGATCTCATGATATTCTAATTTGATATGGGATACCAAAGATGAAATAAAAGGTAACATCTCTATATTTTATTGAAATTAAAAAAATGCAAATGATATGTCTGTTTTAAAAAAAAAATATTAATTTAATTTAAAATACTAAAAAAGAAAATTGCCTACTCTCCTATAAATTTAGGTTCAAGAATTATTTTAAAATAGTAAAAAAATAAAATTGTCTACTCTATTACGCATGATCACTCCCTCTACATGGCACTTATGAAAGGTAATACTATATCTCTTGTGCACAATGTGAATCGTGCAACTTAAATATATTTTAAAAAAATTATTTATATTATCGATAAAAAATTATCTATGTTATTAATGAAAAGTTAACCTAAAATATACCGAAAAGACACCACTCATTAAATAGTACTTCATCCGTCCCAACTCTTTCTTCCTGTTTTTCCATTTCGGGACGTCCCAACTCTTTCTTCATACCTTAAAAAGGAAATAATTTACACTCACAAAAGTCAATAAAGTACATTTTTTATATTTTATTATTAAACTTCACACTCACATACTCCAACTTTTCCTTAATATGTGTGCCCTGGTCTTTCTGAAGAAAGACCCGGGGCGGAGGTAGTATTATAGTGATTTTTAGTAAAATAAAAAATACTAATTTTTTAATAATAATAAATTTAATTTTTTAAAAATAGTATTTCTCTTTTCTATGTATTTTAGTTTAGTACATGGTTCTTTATATTTGTGCCGACAATTCGGTGCCATACGTAGCTGTCTAGTTTTAACACTAAATTTGTCACATAACATGTGACATCGTGGTCTAACCTAAGCCAAATAACTTGCCTTGTATTAGATTATGATTTATGAAAGATCTTTATCAGATGCAAATAATCTCTTTAATGGGGTCCCTAGCTTCATAAATTAACCAAAATTTTCATCACCATATTATTTTGTCAATTTCTCTATTTTTAATAATTTGATATTATATTTATTTAATACGTAAAATTAAGTAATATTTACATTAATTCTTTAACGAAATTAATTGAAAACTCCTAAATATAATCCCTTTTCCACTTGGGTTTACATATTTTTGCTGATGCACGATTATATTATTGTAGGAAATAAAAAAAAAAAAAAAAAAAGCAAATGATGATGAATAGAAACTGTGAATAAAGTGATTGGATGATCACATGAAGGATGTGTCACGGTGTGGGACCCACTACGTACATTGCCCTGTAATCACATGATTATGAATAGAATATGCTTATGATCAAGATCTAATATCCATGTTTTGCCCTTTTCCTATACTTTGATTTTTATTTATAGTTTCTTTCTAGAAAAAAATAAATAAATGTGATGATTAGAATACCCCCATGATGGGCTGATTTTTCCCTCCTTCACAAGTTAAGTTCAAAATTCAATAGTCATCCAACCATTTGAAAACCTATATTCACATGGCTTGAAACATTTTTATTTTAATTTCTAAGTTTTTTTAATTGCCCACGTATATATATATGTATACACACACATAAGTATATAACAAGAAAAAATAACTCTTGGGTTCTAAAACACATCGAAAGTATTTTATTTAAAAAATAATAATAATTAGAAATAATTCTCACATACAATAATTAAGAGGGCAATACACATTTTTCATCCCTACAAAAATGACAAAATAATTAAATACGAAATACACGATATAACATGAATTCAAGATTTTTATAAATCTACATCGATAATAATTTATTTATTTTTAAAAAACCACACAGTATTGGAAATTAAGCTATAATTCTTCTAAAGGAAGAATTGCATTCTAAGACCCAAATTTTAAACCAAGTCGTTTCTATTTATAAAGTATATCTATTTAGAACCTAATTTATATTTCTTTTTTCAATTCAAGGTTGAATTTTATATATATATAAATAGATTGCCAATTTGTCACACTGAAAAGGGCAGTGTAGTAAAATCACATTACCTGCCAGACTAACCACCAGCCTACAGGTTGTTCGATACTTTTCTTATTTTCCAAAAACAAAATAGAAAAGAAAAAAGAAAAAAGGCAGAGGCTCTGTACATATATATATATATATAGTATGAAATTGAAGATGATGTGAGAGAGAGAGAGAGAGAGAGAATGGGTGAAGAGGAGAGAGAGGAGGTGATGCCTCAAGTGATCAGCTTCCTGTCGTCGCTCCTCCAACAGGTGGCGGAGACGAACGACCACCACCGCCAATTCCAGAAAATGTCGGTCTTCCACGGCCTCACCAGGCCCACCATCTCCATCCACACATACCTCAACAGAATCTTCAAGTACGCAAACTGCAGCCCCTGCTGCTACATCGTCGCCTACGTCTACCTCGACCGATTCATGCAACGCCACCCTTCTCTTCCCATCAATTCTTTCAACGTCCACAGGCTCCTCATCACCAGCGTCATGGTCTCTGCCAAATTCATGGATGACATGTGAGTCCATCATTTTCTTCCTGGATTTTGAATTTTCGGGTGGAGGTGAATTTAATTACTCATTTTGATAAGGGTAATATCTATTTTGCCCATCTTCAAGTAATATTTTATTTTTGTCCAAAAAAAATTATAATAGTTGGCAATTTGACCTTATCAGAAAGCATAAAAAAGGGCAATTTTGTTAATTTAAAAAATAGATATGTATATGTCATGCAATTAATTGGCATGTACAGCTATGAAATCCAGCAGCTTTTCTATTCATGATTTCAGTGTGAATATAACTTTTTTTAGTGGTTGTGGTGAAGAGTTCAAAGGGTCACAATCTGACATTCAAACTGAAAGCTACACTTCAACTAAGTGTTGCAACTGTGATATAAAATTACATTTTTTACTGCAATAAAATTGGTGCATGATTTAGTGTTATTAGCAAGTAATAATTGATTAATTAAATAATAATAATAATTGTGGTTGCTGCAGGTACTACAACAATGCATATTATGCAAAAGTGGGAGGAATCAGCACAACAGAGATGAACTTTCTGGAAGTGGATTTCCTATTTGGATTGGGATTCCATTTAAATGTGACACCCACAACTTTCCAGACATATTGTTGCTATCTCCAGAGAGAAATGATGATGCAACCAGCCCCTGAATCCCCTTTCTACAATGCCAGGTCATCTAAATTACTCCATTTGTGTTTCAACGAAGACGAACAACAACAACAACAACAACTTGCTGTTTAAGATCATTCTCTTTTTTTTAACTATATAGCTAGGTTAGTTGTAGTCTCTCTCTCAAGTGTACTTTTGGCCTTATTAATGTTGGTTATGTGTTGTTTTTCAATATCATTAAACCTTTTTTTGGGAAGAATTAGTCCATTGGAATGTACAGTTGGGTTGTTTCTTGTTGTTTACAATTCTTGCCAATTAATTAAAGCCTATTGCTGTTTCTTGTTCATCCAAAATTTGTCTGCAGGTTATGATTTCTTGTACATAGACAAGAACTTAACTACATATTTGTACAAAAAAAAAAAATTATCCAAATATTTGCTGCATATATATATATATATATGCGCGCACACAAATTTTTAGTACATTCTGTTTAAAATGAAATAACCACGACTAATATATGTATTTTTTAATTCTGGATTTGGATCATATCGGGTTATGTACCGGTACAAATTATTAATTGTGTGGAATAAAATTGTATGCTATTTTACTATATATTTGGATCCAATGCACATGTGCCATCTCTCCTTAAACAAGATGATTCAAATTGTAATTTGAGTGATGTTTTATATATGTTCAAATTAATTTGAAATAAGAAGAAGGAAATAGTGGAAAGAGAGATGAAATATTAGAGTAGAAAATGGTGGTGGGGTAGTGTGTGTATATATTTGTATTGAAGACAAAGAGATGCAATTGACAGTTGTATCTGAATCTGGGAAGGAACATAATACATGTGCAATCATGTAAGAATATAAATTGGATGTGCATGTGCCAACTTGAAACATGGATTGAGACAACACATTCCACAGTTTCCACTTCCTCTCCTAATTCATCTAAGTTGAAACTTTTTTTTTCTTCTTTAATTTAAGGGTTTTAATTTTAATAAATATTATTGTTTCCAATTGGTGGGGTGACAGAGTGTAGGTGGGTCCCACTCCTTTGGTGGCTAAAAGAATCATTTGAGATAAATTACAAGGCGTTTTATCTAGTATTAGTGCATGTTACAATAATAAGGGACATGTGGTTGCATTATTATTATAAGGATTAATCTTGTATGCACCAGTAACACTGTGCAACTCAAGTTTATTTTTTAAAGGTTATATAAAATATACTGAAAAATTACACATGTTATTATTGAAAAGTGTAACTTTTATAGTGTAACTTTTTAATAATAATTTGTGCAACTTTTCAGTAATAAATTGTGTAACTTTTAAAAATGAACTTAAGTTGCACCGTATAACTGGTGCACAGAAGACTTACTTTTATTACGATAAGATGTTAATTTTATATTTGAGTATTGGATTGCAAAAAAATAATGTTTGCAGATTAATCAATCACTATAGGCTGAGGGTGTGTTTAATTTAAAAATAAAAGTAAATTAGATAATTTTATCCTTTAATTAGAGTATGCACCGAGTGAAAATGGTTTTTATATATATAAAACGAATTATGATACTTTTTTAATAAAATAATTTATATATTTTCTTGTTTGATTTCTTTATCTTCATTTGATTTGTTCTTATTGAAGTGATTGATATGTGCGTTAATTCACTGAATTTTAACTAATATTCTAAAATAAAGTACTCCCTTCGTATTTCTATAAGTTGCTCGTTGCTTTTGGGCATACGAATTAAGGTAAAAGTGAAAAAATACAAGTGATGTGATGGAAAAAGTATAAGTGATGTGATAGAAAAAGTGAAAAAGTATGAATGATGTGATGGAAAAAAGTGAAAAAGTAATGAAAATAGTGTAAAAAGTATTGAAAATAATAATAAAGAAGTGAATAGTAGTTTCCAAAAAAGGTAAAAAAGCAATGAGCAACTTATAGAAAGACGGACGAAAATGGCAACATGAGCAACTTATAGAAAGACGGAGGGAGTAGGGAGTATGTATTATCAGTGCGTTTTTCTTTGTTCTTTTTTTGAACAAAAAATTATTACAACATATTCTAAAAAAGTGTAAAAATGATTGAGTAGATTTTGTGTAAAAGTAATTCATATCATGAACCATTTTTTAATAAGATAAAAAAAATCATTAAAAAATAATTCTTATATAACATAATATGAAAATAGTCTGTACAATATTTTAACAAAATTATAAAGGGGTGTTGTTAGTATAAATTGTTGTGTTGGTCCTTGCTTTTCTTGATTTTGACATCTCTCTCTTGTACTATAGTATCCTCTTTTGTAGAGTGCTGGTTGAATACCTTCTTGCTATCTATCCCAAAAAATTTATGATATTTTTTAAGGTACGACTTTTAAAAAAAAAAAATGTAATGAACAGAATGTGTGTGATGGAGATTGTGAGATAAGTATTTTAAAGGTGGAGATTTAAAGAAATATTTTTATTTTGGTAGTATGTAAATTTTTGTGGGACAAAGTAGGGATGACAAATGGAGAGGATCGGGGCGGATACCTCAATATCCATGCCTGCTCCGCGCTTGTGCCCCGCTGATCCGCCCTGCTCCATGCTCCACTGCGGGGCGGATCTGATCTGCCTCACTCCATCTATTAAATTCTCATAATTTTACAAAATCAATAAATTTAAAAAAAAAACTAAATTCAAAATATTAAAAATTCACAATTTAATCAACAATAATCCATCCAAATCACCAAATCATATGCAAGATTTGATTATTTTAAAATATATATATTTCTATATATATTATATATATAATATTATATATAATTAATATTATATAAAGCGGGGCGGGGCGGATCAGGACAAAAAATATGTAGATTCATGACTGATCTGCTCCGCAAGCAGGGCGGGGCTGATCTGCTCCATTCTCAAAACAGGGCAGATCGGGGCCGATTCAAACCGAGCGGGGCAGATTGGATCAATTGCGGGGAGGGTCGTTTTGCCATCCCTAGGACAAACTAAAAAGTAAAGTATGCAAATTTTTGTGAGATAAAGGTGGTTTTTTTTTTTTTTTGCAACATGATTTAAAGTACACTATTTCAAATTTCCTGATTTGCCTGGACAATTTTTTTTCTTCTTAGAAGTGATAAATCCCTTGGCAAGATAACAAAGTAGGTATGATATAATGAATTTAAATTATTATATTTATGCACGCTACATTTTATTTTCACTGTTTCTCTATTTTGATATGTGACGGTCTGGCATAATAATTTTTTTATAAATGAAAACGTGAATTTATCTATAATAATAAATTCCAATCATTATAAACTGAGATCCAAGGAATGGCAGTACTGACAACTATAAATTAGGAGATGATATACGATCGACCGAAACTGGCACTTAATTAGTTAGTAGCATTGGCAAAAGCCAGGATGAAAACATTGTTATGGTAATATCATAAATTTAAATTTATAAAAATATCGATTTATCACATATCTCATATTGTAAAAAGAATTAGAAAAATAATAAAAAATTTAACTTGAACTTATGCATATATATAATTTAAAATTACAATAAAATAACATATTTAAAGCAAATACGTACATTGATAATGGACTATATAAATACTGTCTGGTGTAAAATAATTGACAATATATATAATATGTAATACTACAATATAAGATGAATAACACAAATACTTATATGCACCCAACCAAGTGCACAAGGTGCACTTTGATTTTAATTCAATTTTTATTTTTATTTGATTTTTCATAAACGCATAGTACACGCCGTACTATGTGTTTTTTTGGCAATTGGGGTACTAGTGAGTTGTTTTTTTAGGTATTGCTTAGACTTAGTCTTGGAGTATAACTAACTTGTTTTTTGGGTATTACATATTTGTTCTTGAGGTATTAGTAAATTGGGTATTGGTGAGTTATTCTTGAGGTATTACTAAAACTTGTTCTTTTGGTATTAGTAAATTGAGTATTGGTGAGTTGTTCTAGACATATTACTTAGATTTGTTCTTGGAGTATTAGTGAGTTATTCAAGGGGTATCATTAACTTAATTTTTGTGTATTATTTTTTTTTGGAGTATTATATAAACTTGTTGGGTATTAGTGAGTATGCTTGGGGTATTACTAACTTGTCCTTCGGGTATTATAAACTTGTTCTTGAGATATTTGGTGAGTTATTTTTGTGTATTACTTAAACTTGTTCTTGGAATATTAATGAGTTATTATTAGGATAATACTGACTTAATCTCTGGATATTACTCAATTGTTTTTTGTGTATTATAAAAAAAAAACATGTGGAAGCCCAACAAAAGTAGCCCAATTCAAAGGTCCATGTGCTAGGTTGATTCTAGAAGAGAATGGTAAGTAAAGGCGTGTGATTGAAATTGAAAAGAAGAGTGCTTACAATCTTGACCATGAATTAAGGAAATTAAAATCGTGTCTTCCTTTGAGCCATGTCAATTTCAATGGAAGAAAAAGAGAGAGAACATCGCGTCATCCATGGCCGCCGTCCAAGCTCTCCACTGGAAACTTCGAAGCTGCTGTAAATGGAGTCTATTATCTATATTTGAAGGCATACTCGCTGTAATTGCTCAACTACTGAAATCATAGCAAATATATATATCAAACCATGGCCGTTGTAAGCATTCAAAGCAACGCGCGAAAATTAAATTGGAATTGAATGTGCATACGGTGCACCCAAGAATCACTGGATGAATAAAATTATACTCCCTCCATCTAGATCTTTTGGACCTAACACACGGATTAAGAAAAAGTAAAATATGTGAGTGTGAAGTTAAATAATAAAATATAAAAAGTATATTTTATTAACTTTTGTGAGTATAAATTATTTTCTTTTTAAGATAGAAAAAAAGAGTTGGACATCCCAAAATAGAAATTGTGGAAAAAAGAGTTGGGACGCAGGGAGTATAATACAATAAAATTAGTTCCAAAATAATGACCTTATAACTTTAAGAAATATTTCATCTGTCTCATATGAATTTGTACATTTTTTTACTTGGACATCCCACACAAATTTGTACACTATTTAAAAAGAAAACATTAATTTGTGTACACACTCATAAAAATATACACATATTACACAAATACCACTACTTTATATATAAAACATATTTTTTATAAAAAATGTGTCAATTTTTAGGGAACAAATTTTTACGGCTAGAGGGAGTAGAAGATATATAGAATGAAATCTTTATCCCAATAATGTTCATACTAAGTCATCACATTACAGTAATCCCCGATATAAATATGCATATGTCGTTCATTATTTTTCTATCTTTGTTTCATCGTAGATTAAATAGTATGCACTAATCTAATAATTTTGTTGATATTTATTTTGATCTCAATATGACATTTGTAGCAGTAGATGATGAAACAAATTTTGAGAATATATTTTTATGACAAATTTACGGTCAATACAAACAAACAAAAATTATTTGGGAAAAGTACAAATAGGTTCACAAAAGAGGTCGTATTTGCAAATAGGTTCAATATTATTATGCTTTTGTGCAAATAAAATTTATATAGTTCTGCATAAATATTGAACATATTTGCAAATATGGTAACCATCTTGAACCTATTTGTAAATGCTCCATATTTATATTTATAAAAGGCAAAGTTTTGTATGAAATAGTTCATGATAAGCTTATCATGAACCAGTTTCAAAGTATCAAAAATCTCATCAGGTATATATTATAAGTTGAGGTCATTTAAATTTATATATTGACCTCAACTTTTGAGTACACCTGATACATAATTTAATACACTTGATCAAATATTTGATACTTTAAAACAATTTCATGATAAGCTTATCATGAACTATTTTCATACAATACTTACTCATTATAAAATGTGTAAAAGGTTGATGGATTTTTTTTTTTTTTGCAATTTTTATATATGTGCAATATTTTGCAATTTATCTACTTCCTATGTCCACTAAATTATTTCTCACTTTCCTTTTTTGTTTGTCCACAAAACTTTTTCTCATTTCCTTATTTGGAAATAACCCACACTTACAATAAAATTTTGGGCCCACAATACTCTTACTTTTCCTTTACTTTATATATCATTTCAATATAATAGTATTTTTTATTAATTCTCGTGCCCACAATGAAATGGGAAAAAGATTCATGGACGGAGGGAGTATAATATTTCTCAAATTTTATTCAGTTTTATACTACAAGTGAACCGATATTCGTATCTCAATCTCAAAATTTGTGATACATCCACCATATATCTGAGATATTCGCAATACTTTTATCCTTGGCAAAAATACATACCCCTTCCTTCCACGAAAATTGTGTTCAATTGGCCACAATTTTTTTTTTTAAAATAATAAAGTAAAGAATAAGATATGAATATAATAATTATTTGTGAATGTAAAAATAAAATAACTTTTGATGCATAATGATGAACACACTTTTGACGAACAGATAAATAAAGAAGTGAGCATATTTTTTGTGAACGAAAAATATGTATATAATATGTTGTATAAATTCGGAATGGAGTGTGCAAACTAGCTAATCATGATTATCTTGATTGAATTACTTTTAAGCTATATATACTACATGAGTTCAAATTAGATGCAATTTCTTCTGATATATGCAAGGTTAAAAATATCAATATTGGTGTGTTATGCCCATTTTCGACAAGACCACCTCATGATCAGCGGAAAGATAGATAAAGAGGACGAGATTAAAGACTAGAGCTTGACATGGAGCGGAAAGAGAGCTCAAATATGAGAAGGTCCTAAGAAGATGAAAAACGGGAAGACTTCCACCAAACAACTAGTCCAAATGAGCGGGCAGGACCCAGGCCAACCAGGTGATCCATGGGTACGAAGTTGCACGTACTCTCTGCCCGACCTCATCCTAAGTGTTGCAGAGAATCAAAATAAAGAGGATAAAATTATCCTTACAGATAAGAAGTGACAATTTCATGTGGCTATTTAGGAATTAGTTGTACCAAGGGCAATTAGAGTGTCACTTGGCACTCAAGGATTGGTAATAGAAATCTGACATAGTCGTCAGTAGCTTAGGGCAGAGATTAGATGGTTTGGTCAATATTAAATGCAGACATTTAATGTTGGCCAGACAAATATGTGACCTATAAATATTTTCTCCAAAAAAAAACATTTAATATATATATTAGGTGAGTAAGAAACATATATATTGAATATGGAGAATATTGCACTTTTTGGTCCCACAAGTCACGCTTGATCGCGATTTTGGTCCCAAAGCTAGCATTTTTTATCTCATTCGCATATTTTGTAGCATTTTTGGTCTCGCCGTTATAACATCGTTAACTTTTTGCGCTTTTGGTCCCAAACTTTCAACAAGTCACATTTCATAATTTTTGCACTTTTGGTCCAATAATTTAATTTATAACTCCCTCCGTCCAGTAGAAATTTGCACCCTACGGAATGACACATTTTTAAGAAAAATGTGTTTTATTTATAAAGTTGTGACATATGGGTAAATAAGTGTATAAATTTGTGAGTATGCACGCAAATTAATATTTTTTTTAGTAGTGTGCAAATTTGTGTGGGATGTTCAAATAAGAAAAGTGTGCAAATTCCTGTAGGACAGATGGAGTAGTTTTTTATGAATTTAACTGTATATAAGACCAAATTGAGTCATATTTTTAAAAATTTATCTAATTAATTCTAACTTTATATATATGTTTTCACCAACTTATTTTTTATTTTATAAATTTAGTAATTTAGACTATTGTAAAATTCCAAATTGAGTTAATTTATCTAATTAAATTCTTTTTTTTCTAATTTGTTATAAATGTTTTCACCAACTTATTTTTTATTTTATATATTTAATATTTTAGACTATTATAAATTTATAATTTAGTAACTATTTTTTTAATTTAATTGTATATAAGACCAAATTGAGTCACTTTTTTTAAATTCATATAATTTTCTACTTTGTAAATTTAATTCATTTACACGGGTATTTTCACCAACCTATTAAATTATAAAAATATATATAAATGAAAAGGAAACAATAAAAAACTAATTAGATAAATATTTTTATAATTTAATAGGTTGGTGAAAATGTGACTCAATTTGAATTTTTATAATGTCTAAATTACTAAATTTATAAAATAAAAAAATGAGTTGATGAATATATATATATAAATGAATTATAAATAAAAAATCAATTAGATAATTTTTTAAAAAAATATGACTCAATTTGGTCTTATATACAATTAAATTCATAAAAAATTAATAAATTAAATTCTGGGACCAAAAGTGCAAAAGGTATAAAATGTGACTTGTCGAAAGTTTGGGACCAAAAGTGCAAAAAATTAACGGTGTTATAATGGCGGGACCAAAAGTGCTACAAAATATGCAAATGGGACCAAAAATGCTAACTTTGGGACCAAAATCAGAATCAAGCGTGATATGTGGGACTAAAAATGCAAAATTCTCTTGAATATGCAAAGTTTTAGTAATTGAAGTGCATTCAAGAGCATTTAACCCAGTTTTATATCATTTTATCCTTGTTTGGTCACATACACCTAGACATGAAGATTCCACCACGAAAATCAATCATAAACACGATAAAAATATTGAGGTCTTAAATTTATGAAAAAATCGATTGATATATTGATATTGAATATTAAAATCAAAAAATTTAAGAAATTATAAAAAGTTTAAAATAAATATTTAATACATAAATTTAACAAAAGACAAAAAAATTAAAGTAGGGCAAAAAAATTGTTTTATCAAATTTGGACAAATAAGTAGTTTTTTCTATATTTAACTTACAAAAGAGCTTGAAATTGGTAGAAAAAAGTATTGTGTGTGTAAATTCCATAAATTATTCTATAAGAATTTGTACTCATAAACTTGATCATTTTTTTAATGTAAATGGTTTTATAAGATTTTTCGTTAAAATTAATGGATTAATGTAGTACAAAATCTGTTGAACGCAAATTCTTATGGAATCATAAATGCAATTTATTTTAATAGGTGAGACTAAATATAATAAAAAGATACCAAAAAAAACGTAAAACCAGATTTGTTGAGTATAAATTCTAATGAAACCAAAACTACAGTTTAATCAGTATTGTATTGTTGTTACTAAAACATATTCTCTAACTGAGGTTATTTTCAATTGTTTTGAGGTGGAATTAAGAAATAATTTATATATCAAATTGTCATTTTTATAAATATGAATAATTTGATATGAATGAATTATTTAAACCATACTTATATAATTATAATGCACAAAACTAGCAATTGAAAGTATCAATATATAATATTCCTCAAATTTTGTTCCGTATTATTACCAAATTTTCAAAGTTGACTGGAATGTACATATGTATCACGTGAATTTTAAATTGACCTTTCATAAAAAAAAATCTAGTGTGCCACCTATGTATTATTTTAAAATAAGTTATTATCTATTTAGAACAAAAAAGTGTCACCACACATACTAGATGAGTTTTAATAATTTTGTCTAAATTGAAGATCAAATTTAAAATAGAAGAAAAAAAATATGAAGAGTCAATCTCCATTGAATTTATCCACATCGTATAAAATTAGTATTATTATTTTTGTTATAATATTATTCACCCAGTGTTATAATTACGTTAATAAATTATCATCTCCATCACATAATAATTTGCAATTTTTTTTGTTTGCAACCTATAAAAAGAAAACAAAAGAACATTGTTATAAACTTTACCCATGAATATGCACAATTTTACATAAAATTTCATTATTATAAATTTCACCCCTTGAATATGCACAATTTTACATAAAATTTCATTATTTTTGACCTCATACATACACTAATTCAATTTATTTATTTATCTTATACATAAAAGTTAACCAGATTACCCCTCGAAACCCCGTATATTTTTCAACTTCTATTATTTTTCGTTGTTCACCAAACAATGAAGGTTTTTTTTTTCACCATATAATGAAGGTTAATCAGGGAGGGGTGGAATTTTAAACATTTGCATTTATTCAGGCAGTTTGATGAGCTTGTGTATTTAAAAGTATTCTTTCTATTTCATACAAATTTGCACACTTTCTTATTTAAATATCTCACAAATTTGTATACTTTTTAAAAAATATATGAATTTATAAGTACATTCAGATAACTATAGACATATCTACTCATATATAACAACTTTATTTAATCAGGTTCAAAAATAGTCATACTATGTTATATTTGAATAGAACGAACTTCGCACTTAATCACCGTATTGGTATCACTTTAAAAAAAAAAAAATATCATTTGTGCTGATCATTGAAAGTAATAAATATGTACTAACAAAAATATAATATACTGAAATTAAAAGGTAACATTTGACAGAACATATTGAGGCATATGATCAATTAAGTATGTTTCTTCCTCCTCCTAATCAACCATTTGCAAGCCTCCATTAAAATCCTGATGACATAAGGCACGGCAGCGGTGGCAATCAGATACCGAAACCTATAATATTCATCCGGCACGACGGCGTAAATAGAGGCGGCGAAGGTGCCGAACATCGTCAGAATTGCAATCCACAGCTCAATAAAGAAAGGGAAGTTGTAGGTCAGGCATATCAGCACCAGAGTGGAGGTGGAGAAGGCCAGAGTGTTGCATATTAAGAAAGTGTAAAAGGGCCCTTTCTGGCTGGAGTAGATAACCCTTCCGGCCTTGTCGCCCTCCTGCCAAACGCCGCCTGGAGGAGTCACGCCCGCCTGGAATGTCACGGTCGTGATCAGGGTCGTGATGATCAACAACAGGTTTCGTGCGTCGTTGGTTGAGTCGGAATCCTTGTCGAACCCGAACCGGAACAAGCTGCTTCTTTTGGGCTGCTGAGTTTTAATTTGGGAAGCCATTCAACTCGAAAGAATATTTTGGTGCAATCAAAGAGAATGTTTGTATATGTGTTGGGTTTTGTGGTAGAGTTTGGTTGATCAAGAAGTTTGTGGACTAGCTGGTCTGAGGGGAACTACATGCATGGAAGAAAAGATATTTATCAAGATTCTTGTTTTTTTTCACGTCTTTCCGTAGTTTTGTGTTTTGTTATTGAAAATTATTTGATGTGTATACAATTGACCGTCATTCATATGGTTCGTGGAAATGTAGTTTGCGTATCCCACTTATTTTGAAAGTTGTAGTACTGCATGCACCAAATCCACCGTTCAACTTAATTTTATTTTTAAAAAAATTATAAAATACTATTGAAAAGTCACACATATTATTACTGAAAAATATATTTTTAATAGTGTAATTTTTCAGTAATAATTTATGTAACTTTTCAATAATGAGTAATTCAACTGTTTAAAAACATTGCACGGTACAACTGGTGTACAAGAGACTTACTCATTTTGAAATTTCAATCCTTAGAATATTTTTTTTAAAATATCTCAAACTAATTTACATAGATTCAAAAATAAATACATAAATTTATATGTACATTTATAAAAATATAGGGCCACTCACAATTACTTTCTTCATTCCAAAACCATTAGCAAGAATATAGAAGGCATATATTAAGAAAAACTAAAATGAAAGAATATAGAAGGAAAATTTGTTAAAATTTTATGTCTAAAATAAAAAATTTAATTGAATTGAGTGTATTGTAAACCCTAAAAATAATAATTTTTCTATATAAATACATAAATATTGTGAATGTTTAATTTATAATTTTTATTTAAATCAGCAAATTATTATGAAATATCTTAAAAAATGTTTGTAAGTTATTCTATGAATTATTTCAGATGTCACTTTTTTTTTTTAACGAGTCATGTCAAATACATTAAAATGAGATACATACTATTTATTAGAAATTGAAAATTGGACATCGTTTCTTTGTTATTTTAAAGAAAACGCAGAAATACTCTTTCGGTTCGGGAAAATTTACTCACTTTATTTATTTAAACATATCAATTTACTCATTAATAAAAACAAAATTCAATATGTATACACTTATATTTATTTATATGTCACTAATTTATATATTAAAAAATATCTTTTTACTTAAATCACATAAAAATTAAAATCTCTGATGCAAATTCTCCTAATATAGAGGGAGTCCTTTTTAACGACAAAATCTGCAATTCTTATCCAAGGTTATTTAAGCAAAGTAGGCTAGACATATCTCATTATTCGACAAAAAATATATATATATAAAAAGGTGACATCGTTCTCTTGTTTTATTTTACAATCATTATTCATGTGCAAAAAAATACCCAAGTTGAAGCCCCATAAGATGCATAATATACAAAATCTTTACCTTTAGTTGAATGCTTTTACATAATTTTGACCTAAAGATATGTTACTTTGGCAATTGATTGTATCGTGCTTGCCTTGGGAGGATGTCATATGACCCTCCATCTCAAAGTCTTATTTCAGTTAAATATTGAACAGTAATGGGATCACTACACAACAGCGCATGGATCCAAAGATGAGATTACCAGCATCACGTTCGTGTTCGACACGCGACGAGCAGGAGAATCATGTAAACATCCAAAGCACGTTGCATAGAATCACAGTTTGTTAAATGGATCCTAGATACATAGATCGGACTTGCACATCTGAGGAAAAAGTTTAGTAGGTGAAGTCTACAAAAGTAGACGGCAAATTCAGCAATCCTCACACTGCCGAGCTAAAAACCGTGCGAGAATTCCCAGCCCTGTGCTCAAACATCATCAACCATAAAGGCAAGAATACATTCACAATTTGCTTTTGATTTCTAATACGACCATTCGTCCAACTTATCACATCTAACGAAACACATCTTTTTAAACGGATCATTTATGTGGGAATACCTTAGTTATCATAATAACTTCCCCACCTGGATGCTAATTCCTGAGTCGTCTACAATAAACAGGACCTCTAGAACAAAACAAGAGTGCGTGAGGGCATGGGATATTACTTACAAAGCAACAGACTAACATCTAAAGTCCTGTTGGCAATATAAGATGCTGCCTTGCCACAGTAAATATCAAGTGGTAGACATTCTGAGGAATCAAACAACGCAGCAACATGATAACAAATTTGACCAGAGGGGTAAACTCATAGTTTTGGAGACTGTAGGCCTACCCATACAGCAGACCAATTCGAACTTTCAGGGAAGGGGTGTAACTGATACTTGGTGCAGCCTAATGCACACAAGTGACTCAACCAACAAGGTCAAAAACTAAAATGTTCTTTGCAACCAATGCTAACAGTATGTAACAAGATCTATCTTCACATTCCAGCAGACACCATCCAGAGTGAGATGAATGTCGTGAGCCAATAAAAACGAAACTAAATTCAAGGAATCATATCAACTTGAATCCATCTCAATAGGGTGGAGATCATTAGCTCAAAGGCTTTTAATGCATTGTAAAGTACGACGTTGGAGATACATGCAAGCACATAACCACCAATAAAATCAAATAGCCTTTGCTTTTATCTAATCAAAACCATTTCACTGAAGGGCACAAACTGAAAACAGTATCTTAAAACCTAGAAGGAGCGGAGAATGGTTTTGCAGTAAGTAAAGGAAAACTAAACCAGTCCATTACCAAACAACGTAAAACCAAATTTTCAAGAATGATAACATTTTCCAACCAATAGCACCAAATCACAAAGGCATTGTACCAAATCAAAAATATAACAAGATCCAAGGATGCCTTGTCGACCAAGCTCATTGCTTGTATGTATAGACCTTAAGTGGTTTTCTGTAAGCTAATTCACTTTTCATTTTTGGCAACTTGGGACATTTCTTGTACATGGAAAGGCCAGTCCCCCAAAAACAATTTCTCAATGAATCAAGTATCCAGGCATCATCTTAATTTAAAACTACTCAAGTCTCATTTCTTAATACATTGTAAAATAATGCAGTACCGTTGTTGCTTATTATCTCATTTTGGAATATTGTAAAACTAAAAGCATGTAGTTCTTCCATTGATGCGCAACCATGAGATGGAAAACTTCCAGAAAACTTATGGGCACCCTCCGTCAACCAAAATACCATCATTTCCAATTGGTTGACCATCCAAACAAGAAATAGAAAAGAAGAATAAGCACAACCACATCTTGCTCATCCAAGAACAAGCACCTAAACAGTACATGTGGGTGACCAGCAACACCACATGCCACACCTTTCAGCCTTCAATCAACATTGTTTACCCCCTGAACAAGATAAATCAACTTTCCATGTCTATCACTGGCAATAAAACATATTATTTCTAAAACATGCTGAAGATGTCTCCTTTTAGTTCTGAATAAAGACCTTAAAGTATACAATAAACAAGATGATTTAGACTCCAAGCCAAGTCTTCAAATGGTTTGGTGCGTTACAGCATCCAAAACTGTACTTGAGTCTCCACCTTCAAAGCCACGAAGGCTATTCATGTCCCTTATTAAGCTCCATCTGGATGTGTGAGCACTAAAATCCAAACTTGCCAATATTCCACATCACACAGCAGCCTCCTCTCAATTCTACTCACTGCCATACACAAGTCAATGATGATCACATTGCTCCAGTGTTTCCTTGAGTACAGCACTTAGCAAGAGGATGCAAGAACTATGGCTTCAGGTTGCATTACTTAGACTAGAAACAATCCGCAATTATAATACCACTCTTTCGCTGCCTTATGCAAGCTATCCAAGGTACTAAGAAACATAAAGAATAATATTCTTTGTGCAAGTATTGGGGTGTGCATGTGTTTGTGTGAGAAGAGGGGGAAGGGGGTGTCTTCATGCGTACCTTAATAGTATGAACCAGAACCACTACTTCCCATATAGCTATTACTACCTAAACCACGGCCAGGATATATAGATGAGTATGAGCTACCACCAACCTACAGTTCACACAAGTAAGCTTGCTTTAGACAATTCCATGAACATAAATCAAGAGAATCACATAGATAGACTAAAAATCCAAACATACATCACTGCCACGTGACACATAATCACCACCAAAGCTTGATGAGTACATTCGACCAACATCACTACCACCATAAGGGCCTGCAAGTGGAGAAATATTAAGCATCAATACCACAGGCTATATGTGACCATTTCAAAAAACCATTGATTTGAACATGGATACAAATAATTTAGATGTCACTGTATATTAAATGCTTGAAACATACCTCCACTGTAACCCATACCCTGGCGAGAACTGTAGAGTCCATGGGAATCTTGATTGGATAGAGAGCTCCGGCTACCACCATATCCCGGGTTTGATCTCCCAAGCCTATGATCATACAAAAAATGGAAAATCAAAATGTGAAAATTTTGGGGTAACACACATTCAAGAACCACAAATACACCGTTCATGGAATACCTGTCACTGTAAGCATCACCATAATGGGAAGCACTGCTACCAATATCATAATCTAGACGAGCACGAGAGTAGCGCATTCCAGCTTCACTGTAGCGAGAAGGACCATCATCCTGACATCCACAATCAAAAACCAAAAAGTTTACATATTTGACACAGTATGCTACGAGCCACCTGACCATAACTTCATACAGGAGGTACTCCAGAAATTACCACTGCAGCGTATGAACGCTTGGACCCAGATATAGAATCATATTCTCGCCCACGCCCATCCTGGTAAGATGGAGGTGGTCTTTCATATCTTTGGCTATACCCATCATCAACATACGCTCTTCTTGTTGTAGATCTTGATCCACCACCTCTAGGTACATCAGCGTAACCAGATGCGCGAGGAGGATAATCATCCCTGTAGGGCATGCGACTATCCGAAGATCTTGAACTATACTCCATAGCAGCCCTACTCCGGGAGTGAAGCTCCTCCCGGTGACCATAATCCCTCTTCAAACCACTCTTGGGGTACGCTGGAACTGACAAGAATCGACATCCTATTAGGACCAACTACAGAGAAATGAAAAGAGACTAATATGTTGAACAGTAAAGTATACCAGGTGGCCTCCTATCATAGGACCTCGGCAAGGGAGCAGCAGGTCTCGCCCTCGGAGGTAAAGCCATAGCATGTCTTCTATCTCGTACAGGAACAGGCCTTTTGAAACCACGATCAACTACAGGAGGAAGGCGCGGTGGAACAATGCTTCTGGGACCACGAGCAGGGACACTGCGTGGCACAGAGCGGCTCCATGGACTCCTACCACCACGACTTGAACTACGCCCAGGCCGAATATCTGCTCGAGCAACATGTTTCCCCTTACCTCTCTGAAGGGGTCTTGACAATCTCGCCCTAACTTTAGCCTGAAAGGAACACACAATTTAACACCAGCCAGATGCAAAATATACATGAAAAAATCACATACAATTTCGAGAAACAACCTTGCTATCTCCTTCCCCCAATTCCTCATTATTAATACACTTAGCACAAGTCACTGCTGCATCGTGGGTATCAAAAGTAACAAAGCCAAAATCCTTCCTTCTGGCAGTTGGCATATTACGGGCAAGCTCAATTTTCTCAATCTCGCCATATTTTTTTAACAAATCCATTACATATTCCTCATCCCAAGAAGCAGAAAGACCATCAACAAAGACAGTCTTAACCTGAATTAAAGAGTAATGACATCAACACAGCATAAAATTGATGTATAAACTAGAATAGCAGATTCTCAACACAATTAGAAAACATATAATGAACTTCCAACTTTTTAATTACTATGCACATTTCTCACTCAGTAGTATAGTTAATCGCCATGACAAGTCAACTGACAATGTAAGTCAATCCATAAAAGAATATACTTGGGCCACACTTCTAGTGGTAATTGATATGAAAGATCAGCTAACATTAGTGGTCAAAACCTCCAATTAAGAAGCAAAAACTCATCATAGGATGTACCTGGGCCATGATTTCATCACCAGGGTCAATGAAAGAATCTGCAAAGGAAACCTTTGCAGGCCTATCCACTCCAAACACTACATCCCTCTTCTGAAGACGCTTAAAAGCATCCATAGCCTCAGATCGGGAGGAGAACTCTAAGAACGCAAAACCCCGATTCATCCCTTGTATGTTACTGTCTTCAACCAGCGTCAAATCCTCAATATTGTCAACACCATAATGCTTTAACTTATCTTTCAACTGGATGCAAATAAACAGCAGTGAGCATCATTTAAGTAATTATCTCAATCTGAAGTGTACTGATGATCTCCAATAGAAATCTACTTACAGCATCTTTTGTCCATGTCCGGCATATGTTTCCTAAAAACAGAGTGTCACTGTCCTGGCTTGGGGTCACACCACACTGCTTGCCATTAACCTGGAATTTGAGTTGTCAAGAATATGTGTGCAACAATATAGAGTAAAATATCTGGCAACCATGGAGGTAGGTAGGTACCATTGGGTTTTTCAGCTTAGCACAAGCTCGTTTTGCTTGCTCCACAGTTGCAAAGCGCAAGAATGCAAAACCTTTATTCTTCTTTGTTTGGGGATTCATCATAAGTCTGACCTCAGTAACCTCACCAACTTCACTGAAAACTTTCCTAAGATCAGCCTCAGTAGCATCCTTGTCCAATCCCCCAACAAAAATTTCAAACTCCTTCCTCTTGCGTCTTTCTTTGACGACTTCATGATGTTCTTCTTCCTCAGCAGTATAAGAAATCCCACCGTGCACCTCCTCTGCAGGCTCATCATCTTCCTCAGGGTCAACTTCTTCATGGATGCTTTCAATATCCTCCTCAACCACATCACCTTCTTCACCATCATCTACTTCTTCAGGATCTTCCTCCAGTTCACCTCCCTCTTCTTGAGGATCTTGTTCGATTTCCTTCTCATCATAATCTACACCAACATACTCTTCAGGTTCATATTCGGGTTCATTATCCTCCAAGTCCAACCGCTCATCTTTTTCATACTCATCAATGGATTCTTTTGCATCCTCAACCTCTGCCAGATTAATTAAGGAAAAATACATCCATCCAAAGAAAGTCAACTAATTGGAGGTGAACGATTAATGCTGAACTATAACAGTGGACAAGTCTATATTTCACTAAAACGGTAAAAGGATTCCTACCATAATCGCTGAAACAGTTATCCTCTATATAATATCGAATTATCGATACTATTTTAAAAATCTAAATAATTCTGTGGACATCAATGATATCATTAGACTAGGATTTGCTTTGTGACATGTTTAAATAATAAATAACAGTGGACGAGTCTATATTTCACTAAAACCGTAAAAGGATTCCTACCATAATCGCTGAAACAGTTATCCTCCATATAATAACAATACTATTTTAAAAATCTAAATAATTCTAGACATCAATGATATCGTGAGACTAGGATTTGCTTTGTGACGTGTTTATCGGAGAGCAATTGTTTATGTTGTACGGCGAAAGAATCAAGAAGATCCCACAGAAATTAGCTACAAAACGATTAGGTGAAGGAGAGGAAGATTCTGTTGGTTAACCATGGTATTAATAAGAGAGGGAAAAAAGAATGTTCAATGGAAAAAGAAAAAACTTAAGGAAACAACAAGGGGAAGAAAAGGAGATCAGGCACACGGCAGAAAGTGCAGTGAAGTAAAGCTTCATTGCAGTTAATTACAAATTTAGCTCGTCTGTTATTATCCCCACGTGGAACAATAAAAAGCTAACATGCGGCTGAAAAGTCCCAAACCTAATGAGATGTGAAAGATTGTTAGACCAGGTCACACACCTATCATAACTGTGAGATATTACCAAAAAGACATATACACATAATCTAACTAAATAAATCTCCATATTTTACACGAGCAATTTTCCCCACCCCCCCTGATGGACAAGGGAAGAGAATCCTTTGTCCAGAGTGACTGACTGAACCATGTCATGACTGCGTTCAAACGTTCAAAGCAAGCCACACATAAAAACAAAATGATAAACGACAAACCTATTGACAAAATTATCAAAACATGTTTAACTTGACAAAAGGATGAAGGGTATCAATTAAACAACTAAATGAACATGAAATCAACAAATATGCAGCAGCCCGATGCAATCTCCACCAGTATTACTTTATGCACAGGTTTACACTACTTATTTCAGTAAAGGAAGGACATCATATTGACTCCAAGAAATAAGTCATGCATACTCCATAATTATGGCATCAATTAGATGGTTCATTTTCAGGTATTCTCACTCAGCGTGAATTTAGAACGACCATATAAGAATTCAGGAGGGAAAAGAGCAATTTAAGTGTCTAATCTACATCTCGACCTTTGCGGAATAACATCACAACCTAGCAAAATCGCATATAATTATCTTTCAAAATTTTATTATTTTGCATGATGATATCAAAACAAGCAAAATGATAATTTAGTCTAGAGCTGAAGAAGAAGAAAAAACAAACGCTCTCAGCATCTAAGTCAGTTCACTCTATTAATCATATAAAATCAACCGAACAAAACCAGCCACAAAAAAACCTAATGTGGGAAACAGAAAACACAAAGCAACCAGATCACATACTTATGTTCTCGATTATGAAAACCAACCAAACACAGTCACATACTTAAAGCTGCGACATGCACCAACCAATTACACAAACTCTGCCAAGGTAAAGATCTACACAGCCACAAAATAACAAATTGCAAAAGAACATCATGGACACATAAACCTAAAAAGCACTTACTCTTGGCAGAAGAATTTCCATACGACGCCGCTTTCACCTCCGGGCTCCCCATCTCCTTATGCCCCGTATCCTTCCCCACACCTATCGGCCGTTTTCCATCCACATCCCTAAGTTCCTCCTTAACCTCAATCTCCTGCGCTTTCACTTTGGATTCTTCCGGTTGAGCCTGAGATTGCACACTCGCTGCCGCCGCAGCCGCCGCCCGTCCCCGGGCCCCCCGCTTGCTACCCGGCCCCGGCGGAGTTTTCTTCGTTGTTCTCGGTGGCATCTTTTTCCCACAAGTCGCCGACCAAAGTGAATCCCTAAAGAAATCAAGAAGCCGAAAATCTCCAAAAGCGAAAAAGCAACACAAATCGTAAATTGAGTATGGAAGATGTAATGATCGAGTAGGTATATGAGCGTAAGTAGAACGCAAGGGAGATGTGAAGAGAAACCCTAGCGGAAAAAGATTGATAAAGTGTGTGTGCGTGTTTTCTGACAAGTGTGCGAGAGGTTGAAGTAGGCCTACTTGTTATATACTCAGTAAAATTGCAACTGTCATTATATGAGTTGTTTACTTTTGTAAGACGTGGATGGATTAAGAGCTGTGACTGGTTGGAGGAGGTAAAAAATCAAGAACTCGTCGTAGCAGATTACGCCCACTTACTTAGCGCACTGATACTACTCCTACGGGGGAAATTGAATTTTTTTTCTCTCTTAATTTTTTTTAATATAAAATAAAAGGGTAAGTCTCTTATGCACCAGTTACACGGTGTAATTTTAGTTCATTTTTAAAAAGTTAAATAGTTTATAACTGAAAAGTTAAACAATTTATTACTAAAAAGTGTATCTTTCATAGTTTAACTTTTCAGTTATAAACTGTTTAACTTTTCAGTTATAAACTGTTTAACTTTTTAAAAATGAACTTGAGTTGCACCGTATAACTAGTGCATACAAGACTAATTCAAAATAAAATATATTATAAATTTCAAAAGAATGAGTTTTTAGTTCTACAATCGAGATTTGAAGATTACGACATGATATTTTCCATAATTTTTATATATTTAATTGAATATAATTTCAAGGTTATGTAACTATGTAACAAATTCTGGAAGCATGATCACAGCAAAATGAAGTTGCTCATTTTAAGAAGTACACTGATAGAATTTAGGTATTGAGACATATTGTTTCATATAAAGATATTGATAATATTTTAATATAAAATAAAATATATTATAAATTTAAATTAAATTTATTTTGTCTTCTATTAATAATTATTTTTTATTTTTTTATTAATATATAATTTATGTGAGTTATCAGTTAATATATATGTAAGTATCTCACGATTATTTAATTAATTATATAGATTTGAACTATTTAAACAAAATACTAAAATTTTAGAAATGTCATTAATATTGAAAATACTAATAAAAAATTCCTTAAATTTAAGTATTCAACTATATAGTAAAATTAATAAATAAATATTTTTAAATAATAGAATTCATATTATAAATGTTGATTTTATTTTATATATAGAATATGAATGTGAATAAAGAAAAAAGATGATTTAATTTGAATAATATAACAAATGCAACAATTGAATTGAATTAGAGTTTACATTTTCAATGTGCTATACAAATTTTTTATTTGACAGGTAGTTGAGATATATTGAAGAAAAAAAGAATATTATTGTTGATAGGTGAGCCACTCGAGGCGAATCAGAGAATCAGGAGGTCGCCTCTGCCATTCTGGAGCTCACCCCGAGCTCACCCCATATCCTCGTGAAGACCTCGCCGAGGTTCATCATCGCACAACACTCGTAGGCCACGCAAGGCGCTGGAGCTCGCCCCAGAGCTCGCCCAAACCACCTAAGCCCGTCTCTGAGCTCGCCCATGAGCTCGTCTGTTAGTCAATAGGACCCCAATGGCGCGCTCTTTTTCCCTCCGTCCGGTTTATCCACAAGGGTGGTTTACGTCGAGGTTTTAATGAGGCCCATCTAGTCTAAGGCATAGTAGTAGGACGAGGCGTGATAAGGGAAGCAGTGTGAGAGATCAAGACGAGGGTAAGGAACTCTCGTCAACACCGGAAGCCACATAGGCTCGTAAGGTGCCGTCTCACACTCACACACCTATAAATAAGACCTCTCTTGTAACTATTAAGGACAATTCTCACATTTCACATAATCAATACAATCCTCATTATAATATTTCTCTCTCTAAACTCTCTACTCTCCCTCCCCAAGAACATAAAATCATAAGATTATTGTTTGATAGAATTAATCCATCGTGAAGCCACATAAACAAACATCGATTAGTAAATTCTATCAACAATTTGGCGCTAGAGGAAGGGGCCCGAACCTGAAAATTAGAAAATATTCAAGAACGAAACATTAGAGTTTGCTTGAAGATTTGAAGATTCGAAGATGTTCTTGATAAAACTCAAGAACACTTGAAGATACACATACATCTTCATCCCTTGAACGAAGAACCCAGATTTCCGGACAAAAACCCGAGTTTTCTGATTTTACGAAATCTGCCCGGAATAAGTTTTCAAACGCGCGCGTGCACACGAATAAACCGAATTTCGGATAATTAGTCGCACGCGAGGCTAGACGAAAACTTGCACAGCTCCACCCAAGCTGTACAACCTCCAGCCCGGCGACCCCACTCCACCTCGGCGAACTGCAGCGAGCTACCCCCTCCGAAATCCAAAAATGGCTAACACTCGAGCCGCCAAGGGACAGGCCTCCGCAGCTGCGGGAAGGTCTAAAGGGGGTGATCAAAACCAGGCCGAGGTGGAGACCTCACGCCAGGTGGTGGAGACATCATAACCACCTCCCCAGAAGAGCACCGCAGCTCCGCGACCTCCGCGAGTTGCGGTGACCCAGGAAGACTTGGCCCCCGCCCTGAGGGACCTGGCCAGCAATCCTGACGAGCTCCAACGCACCATCGCGATCTTACAGAGGTTGCAACAGCGACAGCAGGACGAGCTCGCCCTGGTACACAGGCGAGTCCCAGCTGCCGAAGCCCGAGAGCAGACCAGGCCCACTCAGGGCACCCAGACCAGAGGGGACTACAGCGTACTCCCCATCGAGCAGGAGGCCAGCTCGGCACAAGCTCGCCAGCGCAGGGAGAGGACCGGCAAGGCCAAGATGGTGGAGGAGGATCCTGCTCCTTACACCGGAAGGGAGTCGGCCTACACCGGGGCATCTGGCACCCACCAATCACAAAGGAGTGAAGTCCTCCAAGGCCGCCTGGGCCCGAGATACGGGGAAAATGAGCGGACGGCGGCCCCAGCTGCGTCCCATGGGGACTCCGACCAACAGCCACGCAGATCAGCCCACGAAAGGCTGAGGAGGCCCGCCACTGAGAGGTCACCCCAGAGTGAGGCACCTCGGGGACGTGCGTCCGCGAGACGCACGACCTTTGAGCAGCCTCCACCGGAGGTGACCCGGGATGACGAACTAGCCTCACTAAAAAGGGCCGTTGAAATGCTACAAGCTCAAGTAGCAACCAAGTCTGGCGGACCTGACGCCACGACTCTCCCCACATCTCCATTGGCACCTGCCATCCTCCGCGCACCGGTCCAGAAGAAAATCCAGTTCCCGGTGATATCCGCATACGAGGGCGAATCTGACCCGAAAGTCCACCTGGCCAAGTACGCGGACTTCATGATTTCGGTTGGCGCCACCGACTCCACCCAGTGCCGGAACTTCCCGCTGACCCTAGGGGATCGAGCTCACCGCTGGTTCTCTTCACTCGCCCCGGGGTCAATCTGCTCATTTGGCCAACTCTTGCGGGAATTTCTAGCCCACTTCTCTAGGTTCGGATCCTACTTTACCCAAAAGCACCGACTCGCCAACATCCACCAAGGCGAGAACGAGACTGACCAGCAGTACCTGGAAAGGTTCGACAAAATTCTGCTGGAAGGCGAGCCGGTGAGTGAGGATACCAAGGTCGTCGCAGCGATGGCCGGACTCAAGAGGGGCACCGACCTCTGGAAGGAGATGCACCTCGCATGTCCCAACACTTACAGCGAATTCCGTCACAAGGCGGGAGTGTTTGTGGCTATGCAGGAGGCACTACTGAAAGAAGTGGGTGCCCACGAAGAAAGGAAGCCCTACGGGAAGAAGTCCGGGGGCACCTACAAAGCTCCCCGGAACTTAAAGGCCTTTGGTGAGGGGGACGAGCTCAAAGAAAAGCTTAATCAGGTCCTCACTGTCTCCGTCGACCACGTCTTCACTATCGTCAAAGGCAAGGCCATGCTGGAAGAGTCAAGGCGGATCCGCCAGGACCGCACGAAGCTCAACCCCAACAAATTCTGTGCCTACCATCAGGCCATCGGCCACTTCACCAGCGAGTGCCGAGACCTCCTCAAGCAACTCTGGAAATTTTACGAGGATGGAAAGCTGGCCGAGTTCGTGAAGAAGGCCCCAGCTAAGAGACCGAGGTTCGAGAGGAGGGCCACCTCCGATGACGAGGAAGAGGAAGCAGACCAACCTGGTCCCCATAACAGACGAAGGGCACCTCCCCAACCTCAGCAAAACATGGAGCCCACATGGGAACTCTTGGTTCTCGAGGAGGAGACCGGAGCTGCGGGAGGTCTCCAGGACGGGGGATCCTCCATATCCAGGAGAAAGAGGAAGGCCAAAATCCAGGCCATAAACCAAGTCCAGGAGGGCAGCTCCGGAACCAGGACCGTCTCGCAGCTTACTGACGAGCTGACATTTTCCCCAGCGGACCTGGAAGGGGTACTGATGCCCCACAACGACTCGTTGGTGATAACCGCCAACATCATGAACGTCCGAGTTCACAGGCTACTTGTGGACACCGGCGCATTCACCAACATTCTCTTCAAATCCACCTTGGATGCCTTAGGTGATTTTGAGTCGTATCTGGAACCTAGCAATGCTAGGATAGTGGGGTTCGGAGAGGCTGTAACCGTCCCCCTAGGTAGTGTTAGGTTGAGAGTCCAGCTTGTATTGGTTGAGGATCCCGAAAGGAGACTGACTAGGCTCATAGATTTCCTAGTTGTCGACCAGCAGTCCTCCTACAACGGGTTCCTTGGTCGTCCGTTTATTAATGAATTCAAAGTGGCGTGTTCGACCTACTACTACTGTTTAAAATTCCCAACTCCAAAAGGTGCCGGAACTATAAAAGGTGACCAGAAAAAGGCCCGAGAGTGTTTACTCCAAATGAAAGATGGCCAGGTCAAAAAAGCAGTGACACGAGTCCAAGTCCTTGAGGAGGACGTACAGATTCCTGCAGATGAGCCAAACATCTTAGACGTCATCTCGGTCGAAACTGAAATGATGGAGGTAGGCGATTTGTCAGGAATCAACCAAGGCCCTGGACCTGGGCAAGACACACAACCGACACCAATGGAGGACTTGGAAGAAACCCAAGTGTTGAGACCTGCGCAGGGGTCAGTACCTGCGCAGGAGCAGCAACCTGCTCCCATGGAGTAGTTGATGAGTCCCAAGATGGGGGACCTGCGGAGGGTCAAGAACCAACACCAATGGACGTTGACCCAACTCTCCAAGTCACCGCACCATTCCAAGTTGACAAACCACCGGAGGTGCTCACAGCTGATGAGCCCGCTCAAGCTGAAAGCCAACCCGATGACCTCGAACCGCGCATAGGCCACGAGCCTGCGCAGATGTCACAAGAAGAGTGGGACGAGTTCATCAGCGACCCGAGGTGGAAAAGTCAAAAGAGAAAAGCCACCCCATGGAAGAATTGACGGCACTCCCGGTAGACCCGGAAAGGGACTTAGAACTTTTCATCGGTTCTGAGTTACCTGAACCGTACCGGTCGAGGATGGAGCTGTTTTTAATGACCAACCTGGACGTATTTGCCTGGTCCCACGAAGACATGACGGGGATCCCGTTGGAACATGCTTGCCACAGACTTAACATAGATCCGACGAGGAGACCCGTACGCCAAAAGCGAAGAAAGTATGGACCAGACAAGTACGCAGCTCTGACTGTTGAGGTCGAGAAGTTGTTAGACAACAAACTCATCAAGGAGGCTTTGTGTCCGCAGTGGGTTGCAAACCCCGTCCTGGTGAAGAAACACAATGGGACGTGGAGACTCTGCATCGACTTAACGGACCTGAACAAAGCATGCCCGAAGGACAACTTCCCACTGCCTCACATCGATCAGCTGGTGGATAGCACCGCAGGCCATAAGATGATGACATTCATGGATGCTTTCGCGGGCTACCACCAGATAGCTCTACACCCAGATAACCAGGAACACACGGCGTTCTACACCAACAAGAACATGTATTACTGGGAAATGATGTTGTTCGGACTCATCAACGCCGGAGCCACCTACCAAAGATTGGTGAACAAAATATTTGACCAACACATTGGCGAATCCATGGAGGTGTACGTAGATGACATAGTTGTCAAGAGTCTGAAGAAGGAGGACCACCTAGACCACCTAAAACAGACCTTCGACATACTGCGCCACTACAACATGAAGTTGAACCCCAAAAAGACCAGCTTCGGCGTACACTCCGGGAAGTTCCTTGGGCACCTAGTTAGCCAGCGTGGAATTGAGGTCAACCCAACACAAGTCCAGTGCATAATCGAGATGGGCATACCCAATTCCGTCCAAAAAATTCAAAGACTAACTGGGTGCATGGCGGCCCTGAACAGATTCATCTCCAGGTCCGGCGACCGAAATGGTCCATTTTTCAAGGCAATTAAGGCAAACACACGGAGGTACAAAGAGGCGGCCAAAGCCAACAAGCTCCACCTCAAAAACCACTTCGTCTGGACAAGTGAATGCCAACGAGCCTTCGAAGACATCAAAACATACCTGGCGGATACGCAGGTCTTGTCAAAGCCGATACCTGGAGAGAAGCTGTATCTATACCTAGCCGCATCGGAGGTTGCCATCAGCTCCGTCCTAGTCCGAGAAGAGGCAAAAACACACCTACCAGTGTACTACGTGAGTCAAGTCTTACATGAAGCTGAGTTGCGGTACACCCCGACAGAGAAGCTGGCTTATGCGCTGGTGATGAGTGTTAGAAAATTGAGGCCCTACTTCTTTGACCACCCGGTAGAGGTCCTGACAACATTCCCACTACGCCAAATATTACAACGCCCAGACACCGCCGGACGCCTGCTGAAATGGTCACTAGAGATTAGCCAATACGGTATAACCTACACACCCCGAACAGCGATCAAAGGACAAGCACTAGCCGACTTCATCGTCGAGCTAACTTTCCCACAAGATCCGACGAGGGGGCGTATAGCTCCGTGGCATCTCTACGTGGATGGATCATCAACCAGCATAGCAGCAGGCGCCGGCGTAGTCCTGATAAGCCCGGACAGACAAGTCTTCACCTCCACAATTAGGTTTGACTTTCGAGCAACCAACAACGAGGCAGAATATGAAGCACTAATAGCAGGACTTAGGCTATCATTAGCTGTGGGGGCAACCAATCTTCAAGTTTTCGGAGATTCCCAGCTAATAATATCCCAAGTCCGGGGGGAATATGAGGCAAAAGACCAGTAAATGATGACATACCAGAAGATAGCCGCACACTTGATCTCGATGTTTACACAAGTTTACATCAATCAGATACCGCGGCTAGAAAACACACAAGCAGATGCTCTAGCTCGGCTAGCTACTAGCAACGATGAAGCTGAATTCACGGAGGTTGTAATCACCACACTGAAAAACCCCTCGACGTCTGATTACAAGATAAATCAAACCTCGAGCGGGGGGCAGAAAGATAGTGAAGATGGTGAAGATTGGTGCACTCCAATCCAAAAATATTTGACAGACGGAACAACCCCCGTGGACACCTGGGAAGCTAGCCGGCTAGCAAAGCAAGCTGCCAGATATACACTGCTGGATGGCCAACTCTACAAACGTGAATTCTCTCTACCCCTACTCAAATGCCTAACTAGGAAGCAGGGGTCCGAAGTGTTAGAAGAAATTCACGAAGGGATTTGTGGGAGTCACACTGGGGGGCAAGCATTGGCATACAAGACGATCAGGCAGGGCTACTACTGGCCCACTCTTCGCAAAGATGCCATCAGCTTCGCTCGAAGGTGCCGAAAGTGCCAACTTTTCGCACCTAACATCCACTCCCCAGCCAACCAGCTGAAGTCGGTGTTCAGCCCATGGTCTTTCGCGAAATGGGGAATCGACTTGATCGGCCCATTTCCACCTGGTAGAGGCGGTGTAAAGTTTGTTGTTGTAACAGTAGACTACTACACTAAGTGGGCTGAGGCCGAAGCTCTCACAACTATAACCCAAGAAAGGATGATCGGCTTCATTTGGAAAAACCTGATCTGCAGATTTGGGCTCCCGCAGTCGGTCATCACTGATAATGGAAGGCAGTTCGACGAACAGAAGTTGAGGGACTTCTGCAGCTCATGGAACATCAAGAAGCACTACTCAACTCCATATCATCCCCAGTCGAACGACAAGGTCGAAGCGGTGAACAAGATTCTGAAACACATATTGAAGCTCCGCCTCGAGGAAAAGAAAGGGAGCTGGGCAGACGAACTCCCGGAGGTCCTATGGTCTTATAGAACTTCCTATAGGGCCAGCACCGGGGAGACCCCGTTTGCCCTAGCCTTCGGGACTGAAGCCGTAGTCCCGGTTGAAGTCCAGAACAAGACTTGGAAGGTGGTGGGATATGATGAAGAAAATAATGATGAAGCCTTGGCAGTAGAAAAGGATCTGATCGAAGAGACCAGAGCTTCGTCAGAAATGAAGAACGCCACCTACAAGCGTAGAGCGGAGAAATATTACAACTCTCAGGTCCGAGACCGAAAATTCAAGGTCTGAGACCTGGTGTTAAAAAATAAATTGATGGCCCCACCAGGTGTATTCGGTTCAAACTGGGAAGGACCATTCCGGGTCACCGCAGCCTGGCCAAACGGTACCTATGATCTAGAAGACGCAGAAGGCAAAGCTTCGTCATACACCTGGAGCTCGGCACATCTAAAAAAGTTCTACCAATAGACTAGGATCCTGTAATAGACTAGTCGAAGGTTTGCATCAGAAATATCGATGGCAACCGATGTAAATAACATTACTATAAAAAGTCGGAAAATTTGCAAAGTCGGAGAAAATCAGAAAAATTCCCAAGTGTTTGGACCTGCGCAGCTCCCCTACCAGGCAAGCTGCACCAGGTCGCCCACTGCTCCAGAGAGCTCGCCAAACCCAGCTTGCCCACACGCTCAAAAATCCGCAATGCGCAAGGACCAAGGTCCCATGCGTGGTAATTAAATAGCTCGAAGGCATAGGCCAAAGTGCCCAAGGTCGTGAAGGTACCCTTCTTAAAGGGTTGCTAAGCACCTACTGCCATAAGTTAGAAAAATTCACGAAAAAGATGAAAAAACGTCTAAGGCAAGGTTCATGAAACCCAATGGCCCAACGTGAATCAATCGAAGTGCAGTTCGCCGCCCTAAGTGGTCTAAGACGAACGATTCACGGCCCTAAGTGGCGTAAGACGAAGAATACGCACTCTCAAAATAGAGGTACAATTCGTAGTCGTAAGTGACGTAAAACGAACGATTCGCTTCTCAAAGTAGAATAAGACGAACAATTATGTACCAGAAAAATAAACAAAAACGAGCTATTTAGGAAATTATAACGTAAAAGCGCAAATACATAAATGAAAAGAGTTGGACAAAAAATGCTCGACTTATATTCAAAAAACTACTTAAGAAATTTTCAAGTCAAAAATATACTTGAAAAAATCCTAAGTATGAGTAGCAGTGCTGGCCACAAAGGCCGACCAGCTAGCCATCTTTGAACTACAAAAAGCTCCTTCTGGGCGAGCTGTACGTGCCCGGCGAGCTGGATCTACTTAAAACAAAATTCAAGAACTACAAAAATGGAGCTCCTTCTGGGCGAGCTCCACAACCTGGCGACCTATCATAACTTGGAAAATAAAAACTAAACTAAGAAAGCAATGGAAGGACCAGCCTAAGCCTCGGGATCGGCGACCTCTCGGGCGGGGGCGACCTGGCTGATGGGTATGGCAAGCTCGACATCAGAAGTGATGTTCCCGGAGAGTCTGCTGGTGTCGAGCTCGCTTATGTTTATCATCGCGTCCCCACAGACCTCCTGCATCTGCTCCATTATCGGCGGGGCCTCGCCTCTAGCATCCCCCTCGGCACCTTCAGCCTCTTGGGCGAGGTCGGCAGTCAAGACCTGCTTCGTCTGAATAATGTTGAACTTTTGACGAGCAGCATCAAGATTGATCCCGTAGCCCGCGAGGTCTCCAATGTTCAGCTCCGTGCCGGGGGGATCGAGGACTTCTCCAAGCAGTCTTAAACTCACTGACAAGGGCTTCCCACTCACTATCATTATTGATCCGCGCCCATTGGAAGGAGCGGATAACCTCGACGAAGCACAACACGAAACCCTTGTCAGTGGCGACCACCTCGGCGAGCTCAAGTGCCTCAGGCGTGATGGCGATGTCAGAACGGCTCTTGAGCTCGGTGATCTCCAGAGCCTTAGCGGCGACCTCCTCCCGCAGCTTCCGGCACTCCTCTGAGTTCCCTCGGCTCTGATCACGGAGGAGCCCTACCTCAACCCGGGTCAGGGCGAGCTACTCTTCCCGAGTGGCGAGTGTCCGGCGGGCTTCCTCCAGCTCGGCCTGTTGTTGGCGGAGGTCGGCTTGAAGTTTTTCTGCTTTTTTGATAGCAAGCCGCTCCGCCTCCAGTGAGGCCTTCGCCTTGGTCTCCACCCTCGCGAGCTCCTCGAGGGCCTTCTTCCGCTCGTCGCCCACCTTAGTGAGCGCCTTCTTCGTATCATGGCGAGCTCTATCAGCGGCGGCGATATCATCGCTGACGAGCTGGGCCGCCGCCATCGCTGCACAGGCATAGTGCATCGCCAACCTCGCCTTGTCGGTGGGCTTTTGCCTCTCAATCATGTCGAGCTCCGAGGCGGAGAGATACTTGGGGGCCTCAGTAAAAACCCGGTGAGCCGCCCCCTCAGGAAGATCCCTTGACGAGCTCAGGGCTTTGCACCGCTCGGTAATGTGGAGAGATTCGGGTCGTTGCGGTAGCTCGGCGGGAGTATACCTGCACATACTCGGATCAGTTAGCAAAGATCATGAAAATTACAAAGGCTTCCAACTTCAAAAGAGGTCACCCACTTACCCGAACCTATCAGGGTTGAGCCCGAGCAGGGTATCATCCCGAATAGGAATCCCGTAGGGGGATGGCGAGGGCGCACTCTGAGGAGTTGGAGGCGCTTGAGAAGGTTGAACAGCAAGAGCTCGCCCTGACCCCGCTTGGCTTGATCCGGAGCCGCCCTCAGCCCTGACTCGCTTGGCGGGGCGAGTCTCTTCTTCGCTCACTCGCGAACTATCCCCTCGGTGGAGAGCTCGCCTCGTCTAGGGGAGTGGAGGGGATTGGGTGCCCCGTTCAAGGTCCGAACCTAGACCCGCCCCTTTCTTGGCAACAGCGGCCTTCTCCTTTGCTTGGGGAGGCGCCGAGGTCCTCTGAGAGCCCGAGCCCCCAGCCTTATCGACGGTTTTAGCGAGCTCGAGCTTCTTCGTGGCATCCAGGACCACTCCCAAGGGGATGCCTTCCCTCCCCGGGCGAGGCTTACCCATCCTCAGCTGTCGAGCTAGAAAATGGTAGGCTTCGGGAACTTCGACGGGCGGGAGCTCGGCAACTGGACCTGCACCTGCACAACAAATGATCAAGTAAATCCAGCGACCTCGACGTATGAGACAGCGAGCTGTGGAAACTTCATAATGGAAAAGTTCAAAACCTTGAGCGGCGAGGTGGTGTGGCGAAGTGATGAGACCGGCGAGCCTGCGGCAGTGGTGTTGGCACAAGTGTTCGATCTCGCGATCCTTCTTCTCTCGCAAACAACACACCGTCCTCACGAACTCGAAGCCAATCGAAACCTCCGGTTTCCCATGGCTCGACTTGTGGTGCTTCAAACCTGCAAAAAGATAGATTAGATCAGTAATCTAATCCGACGCACACACACTAAGGTACGCCACCTACAGCTCGCCTCCCCGTAGGTCTCGGGGGTAGGAATACGCCCTCCGCGGCCATTAGAAGCTCGCCAATCCCCCCCGATAAAGAAGAACTGCTCCTTCCAGTCCCGGATTTTGTTGGGGAGGTCGCCTAAAAATTTGCCCCCCGAGCGAGCTTGGAAAGAGTAGTATCCCTTCCCCTCCCTCACTTGTCTGATCACAATAAAGAGCTCATTGATCTCCGCCGTACTCAGCCGATTTTCATAGCCCTCGAGGCCGAAGATGGTCAGAGCTGCCAGCAAATTGCTCCATGCGTTCGGAGTGAGTTGTGTAATGGCGAGGCCCGTGTCCGCCAAGAACTGCCCGATAATGGGGTGAAGGGGGAGGGTGAGCCCGGCCTTCAGAGTGTGATAGTTCATGGTTGTGAGTCCGGCAGGGGGGAGGTCGGCTCGCTCTTTCTCCTCAGCGGGATACATAAAAATGTCCAGCGGGATGCGGAACTGCCTCCGAATGTCCGGGAGGGCGAACTCGCTCATGATGCTTTCCACCCCGTTGGCCTTGAGGTCGGATTTGCCAGCGGCCCTTTGAATCGGAGCTCGCCGGGGTAAGGGGAAGCTCGCTCCGTGGGTTCTCACATACTCGCTCCAGTCGAACTCGTTCACAACCTCGGCGGAGACTTGATGTTCCGGGAGCTTGGGAAAGGGAAAGTCGATGAAACGGAGGTATTCATAAGTGACCTCCGTCCCCATATCCTCGCCGACCTCTTCGTCGACCTCGCGGGCCAGCTCGCCAGCAATGTCGCCAGCCCCAACCTCGGCGACCTCCTCCCGGGTCTCAGTCTCGGCGGCCTCCTCTTCAACGGGGGTCGTGGCTCCTCCGTGAGCTCGCTCTGAGTAACCCCAGAGTTCGCGGAGGGTGGATTCCTCACCGGAGCTAGTAGCCTGCTCGCTGGAGTCAGAACGAACTGACCCCAAGAGCTCGCTACTGTCCGGGAAGGTTTCAGAGCTCGCCCCAGAGCTCGAGGAGAGGACCACAGGTGCCGCTCGGGGGTTTGGAAGGTCATCGGTCATTTGTTCTTTGCCCAAATCACGATTCGGAAGGGTACGACTTGAAGAGTTCTCAGACATAATGTAGGCGTCCGGAAACAAGAAACAAGAAATAAGAAAGAAGGGAAATTCGGATTTCTACCTTGGGAGATGTTCGGAGACGCGTCTGAAGCAGAGGGACGATCGCCAGAAATGCGCTCTGAGAAGTGAAGATGCAAAGTGAGGAATTTTTTCGTTTTCACCTATTTATAGACGCTGGGCACGAGCTCGAAATTCCCGGAAGATCAGGGACCTTTTTGCAAAGAATTTGAAAACTTATTATTATGGGCGCGGGAAACGACACTCAGGGAGACGTGTGCGACGTCTCGAATTCCATCCACGTCAGCTCGAGGGACCGTCTGACAAGAGCTCGCCCGAGAGTCATATGCTAGCTCGCCCACACATACCATGAGCCATGATGAAGGCGAGCTGGGGGGGGCAATTGTTGATGGGCGAGCCACTCGAGGCGAATCAGAGAATCAGGAGGTCATCTCTGCCATTCTGGAGCTCACCCCGAGCTCACCCCGTATCCTCGTGAAGACCACCCCGAGGTTCATCATCGCACAACACTCGTAGGCCACGCAAGGCCCTGGAGCTCGCCCCAGAGCTCGCCCAAACCACCTAAGCCCGTCTCTGAGCTCGCCCATGAGCTCGCCTGTTAGTCAATAGGACCCCGATGGCGCGCTCTTTTTCCCTCCGTCCGGTTTATCCACAAGGGTGGTTTACGGCGAGGTTTTTAATGAGGCCCATCTAGTCTAAGGCATAGTAGTAGGACGAGGCGTGATAAGGGAAGCAGTGTGAGAGATCAAGACGAGGGTAAGGAACTCTCGTCAACACCGGAAGCCACATAGGCTCGTAAGGTGCCGTCTCACACTCACACACCTATAAATAAGACCTCTTTTGTAACTATTAAGGACAATTCTCACATTTCACATAATCAATACAATCCTCATTACAATATTTCTCTCTCTAAACTCTCTACTCTCCCTCCCCAAGAACATAAAATCATAAGATTATTGTTTGGTAGAATTAATCCGTCGTGAAGCCACATAAACAAACATCGATTAGTAAATTCTATCAACAATTATGTAAATGTAACTTAAATTAAAAGTAAAAATTGAGGTGTGAAACATATGCAATGGTAGAATAATATACTACAAACTAATAAGTGGGGAACAATAGTAATATTTTATAATTTTATATTTTGGCGGGAATATGTGTAGAAAGTTACTATTGTATTTTGAGTAGGTCTCCCGTGCAATATTGCACGGTGCAATATATGTCAAAAAAGGAAAATTTTGAAAACTCGCAGGTCAATAGGGTCAATGCAACAAAATTCGCGGATCTTGAATGGGTCGGGTCGGATTTGGGCAATTTTCAAATTTCAGGATTTTCGCTTCCAGATGATGATACTGTATGAGTAAATTTATGCTACTATAAAGTCAAATGTGTATTACTATAAGAACAAATGTTGTTTTTTTTACATATATTCATTTGTTTTTGTAGAAAATAAACATGTTAATACAATGTAAGATCAATATGTGTATTATTATAAGAAAAAAATATTCGTTTTTCATAAATATTTATTGATTTTTATAGAAATTATTATTTTTTAAGATGTAGTAGCACACATTTTGTCTTACAGTAGCACACATATGTTCATGTGTTACATTATGAGATTTCGATAAAATTAATTTTTTAAGATGTAGTAGCACACATTTTGTCTTACATTAGCACACATATGTTCATGTAGTATACATTCTGGGATTTCGATAAAATTAATTTTTTAAGATGTAGTAGCACATATTTTGTCTTACAGTAGCACACATGTGTTCATGTTGTATACATTTTGGGAGTGGCGAGATAGTAACACATGTAAGGTATTATTACATTAACAACATATTATCAACATAAAATTAATAATAAAATGAAAAATAAATTAAGAAACACATATTTGTTCTTGTAAACATACATATTATTCTTATAGTTACTTTAAAAGTACAAAAAATTAACTTTTTAAGATGTAGCAGCACACATTTTGTCTTACAGTAGCACAAATATATTCATGTGGTATACATTCTGGAAGTGGCGAGAATTTTCCTTAAAAATTTTATTGGATCCACGAATTTTCATTTGGGGATATTGCACGGGTCGTGTATGGTGCAATATTGCATATGAGAATTTGCGTTGTATTTTTATACTTCCTCCGTCCCAGAAGATATTGTAGTGTCTTTTGGCCACACAGTTTAAAGAAAAGACTTAGTCTTGTATGCACCAGTTACACCGTGCAACTCAAGTTCATTTGTAAAAAGTTACACAAAATACTACTGAAAAGTTACACATGTTATTACTGAAAAGGGTATCTTTAATAGTGTAATTTGTTAGTAATAATTTGTGTAACTTTTTAGTAGTATTTTGTGTAACTGTTTAAAAATACACTTGAGTTGCACGGTGTAACTGGTGCACAAGAGACTTACTCTTAAGTAAAAGGTATAAAATACATTTTTATGAATATTATATGTGTATTGTGAGAATGAAGTTTAATAAATAGTTTCTACTTTTAGATATATAAATTTTTTGTGAGACAAATCAAAATAAAAAGTATGTAATGTCTCTTGTGACGGAGGGAGTATATATGCAGATGTCTTTCCGATTGTGATTTTGGAGAAGGCTGAAAGAAGGTGGCATACATTATTGACAAGAAAAATAAGTAGCAATAGTTTTTTTTGAAAACTCAGTTCGATATATTTCTTTAATAAATTGATAACGTAAGACAGTCGACCTGAATTATTATCGTATCAATTGCTTGCATACAAGTCGGGCCATTGAATAATAACATGACCTGTTTATGAAAATGAGATGCATTGATATCTCTAATAAAGTTCTCATCTAAAGATAATAACATCAACTTTGAAAAAAATATCGCTTATATCCCACTCCATTTAAACTATATTTAGTAATGTTCGTGGGTTCATTTTCTATCTATGCTCTAATCAAATCATAATTTTTTTTACTTAATATTCGAAATATATATATATATATATATATAATATTTTTTGATCTGGTAAATAGTATAATGTCTAAAAGACTCTATATTTAACGTATTTTTTTTTTGAAGGAACTATATTTAACGTATTTAATTCATATAATGTAGTACAAGTATTCATAAGTAATATTTACAGAAGCTTTTTAGTTGTCCATAATGAAACTTAAAATGTACAACGCCAAACATTTCACTTAAATGGCAAAAACAAATGCAAGACCGATCATGTTTTCTTACTTCAGAAATGAAAATTTAGGGCATGTTTGGTTCATAAGATAAAAATATCTATCCGTAAAAATTATGCATATTTCAAAACCGTCCCATAATTTTTATCTTACGAACCAAACATACCCTTAGGAGATTAATATCAAAATTATCCCATAATTTTTTTACTTTTCTATTTTTGTCCCATAACTATGTTATATTTCAATTTAGTCCCCTAACAATTTAAATCTAACCAAAATAGTCTCAACTCGCCGGAAATGCCATAAAACGACATTGTTTTACTCATGTGTCGGTCACGTGTTATACTTTCCGGCGGAATTGGCTAATGCGGCACGTGAGTAAAACGGCGTCATTTATGTCATTTCCGGTGATTTGAGACTTATTTGATTATATTTGAATTGTTATTTGATTAGATTTGAATTGTTATGTGACTAAATTGAAATATTACAAAGTTATAAGATCAAATCGAAAAAATGAAAAAGTTATGGGATGATTTTGGTATTAATCCCAAAACTTATTGTGTATTAAAGGCTTGCATTTTCATCATCTTTAGATGCCCAATTGAATTTATTAAATTTTCGAAGACCCAATTAAGTTTATTAGACTTTTGAAACTCAATTCAATTTATTAAGATTTTGATGCCTAATTTGATTTATCAAAGCCCAATTCAATTAATTATTTAAAAATTAAATTTATTCAAATTTCCAAAAATAATTTTAATTTTAACAAGTAATTTTTACATGTTATTTTTTATTTCGGCAATTGCTTGCAACCCTAAGGTAGTGTTTGTTTACGTCTTGAGGTGGATGGAGCACATCCGGATGGAGAAAAAAAGTGGATGGGGCAAATCCTGTGAATAGTAAATTTGTGTTTGGTTTGAATTGGATGTGGTAGGGGTGGATGGAACTTTATGTCAAATCAATACTTTTTGGAGATGATTGTTGATAGAATTTACTGATTGTGTTCGTTTATGTGGCTTTACGACGGATTAATACTAACAAACAATAATCTTATGATTTTATGTTCTTGGGGAGGGAGAGTAGAGAGTTTAGAGAGAAATATTGCAATGAAGATTATATTGATTGTGTGAAAAATGTGAGAGTCCTCTGCATAGTATAAGAGAGGTCTTATTTATAGGTGTGTGAGTGTGAGATGGCACCTTACGAGCCTATGTGGCTTCCGGTGTTGACGAGGGTTCCTTACCCTCGTCTTGATCTCTCACACTGCTTCCTTTATCATGCCTCATCCTACTACTATGCCTTAGACTAGATGGACCTCATTAAAAACCTCGCCGTAAACCACCCTTGTGGATAAACCGGACGGAGGGAAAAAGAGTGCACCACCGGGGCTCTGCTGACAAAGGGCGAGCTCCCGAGCTTTGACCAGATTCCAGAGTATCGCACAGTGATGTACCACAGTCGGGCGAGCTCTGGGCCTTCCACAGACGGGCGAGCTCTGGTCCCTCCCTAGCTCGGATGGGCTTTGGAGACCTGGCAAACCTTGGGGATTATTTATGAAACCGACGTATTAGTTCGCCATATCAACAATGATGATGTATTATTTTATTATTATTAGTTAGTGGAGTAATGATTGAATGATTGTATATTAATTATATTTTGTTGTAATACATAATTTTTTTTTAAAAATAACCTTGATAATTAATAATTTTTTTAGAATTAAATTAATAATAAATAATATAAAAACAGTGTATATATAATACATAAATATTTTCAATTTTAAATCACAAATAATTACTAATAGTAGAGGTCTTGTAATACTCCAAGATAATAATCTTAAATGAAATTTAAATATATTTATAATATTAATTAATTACATATATATATAGTTTATATATATTAATAATTAATATATATATAATAGGATATTATAATATGTAAAAAAAAAAAATTAAAATTAATTCTTATTTTACATTAATTGATATAAATTAAATAAAAATATATATGATATATGTGAAAAAAAGATAAATAAAATGTATTTGATATGTAAGATAAAATTGATGTGATTGATATTGAATTATGTGAAATAGGTTTGTAGGTGTATAATAGGGAGTTGATGTGTATTTTGGATGGGATGGGATGTGCAAGTCCGAAAATTGGGTGGGATGGGGGAAAATCCATCCCCCATCCGGATGGGCCCATCCTCAAACAAACACACCCTAAAAGAATATCAGAGCTTCTGGATAATAACAGGGAGTCCATGTTGATGTTGCAGCATTAATCGAGGTGCGGGTGAATGATGATACGCCGGTGAGAGAGACCACCTAAAGTTGGACAGAACAAGTGTGAGCATGACCTTTAGTTCAGCCATGGCAAAGTGCTGTCCAGCACAGGTACGAGGTCCCAGTCCGAATGGCATATATGCATGTGGGATCTTGCAAGCCCCTGCGATGCCGTTTGCAAATCTCTCCGGCTTGAACTCATGCGCATCCGAACCCCATAGCTTTTGGTCCTGGTGCAGCAAGTGTACTGGAATGTGCACATTTATGCCTTGTGGGATGTTTAGTCCTCTCATACTGATATCTTCCAATGCTTCTCTCATAATGCAGGCAATTGGTGGGTAGGGACGTAGTGTCTCTTGAATCACCATACTTAGCTGTCATGACAACAAATACAAAATTACTTCATCTATATATAGAAAGAGACTGAGTATAATACTCAGCACACAAGTTTTTGCTAGAAGCAATCAAAGTTGGTGTAAGATACGGTCATATTTAGGGAAAATGATTTTTTCATCTTTTATTTTTTACCTATTATGATTTTGGTCCTCTAACTATTAAAATTTAATTTTAGTCCTTTATCTTTAAAAATGACGAAAATCAATTTTTTTATAAAAATAAAGGATGAAAATCAAATTTTTTTGAAACATAAAGGACAAAAGTAAATTTTTTTAAAAGATAAAGGACTAAAATCAAATTTTAATGGTTAAGAGAACTAAAATCGTAAGAGGTAAAAAATAAAGGACGAAAAAAACTATTTTCCCTCGTATTTATTGTACCACTTTCATGTTTCGGAGCATGTCTGATGTAGGCACGTTCGTTCCACATACTCCGAGCACCTCTGCACGAGCACAAGCTTGCCAATCTGGATAAGCTGCCAGTATCATCAAGCACCAAGTTGCTGAAACTGCGGTGGTCTCGTGGCCAGCAAAGTATAGGTTCTTGCAATTATCGACGATGAACTTGTTTGGCGTGATATCTGCTGGTATGTTGGTGCCACCTCCATAACTCTCAGCTGCACTGAGTAGCAACCATATAAGGTCTTTCTGCTTATTATCATCATCATCATCATCATCACTACTCCGACTTTTGACCACATTCAGTATCATAGAGTCTATCTCTTTTTCCAGTTTCCATATCTCCTTGTTGAGCTTAGTAGGAAGGTGCCTGTCATAAGTAATTGAATCACATGTTGTCACATTTGTTAGGACATCCTGATTTTCCAACAAAATAAGTTGGTGTACCTTAATCCAGGAATTCCAATGTTTCCCCTCGACATTAGCCTTTGAAGTAATTGAAGTTTAGCGAATACCTTTTCCCCTAGAGCATAGCTTCTTCCAAAACAAGCTCTAGAAATTATATCTGCTGACAAACTTCTCAATTCCTAATTTATGCAGACCTCCACCTTTCCTTCTGAGCTCTCGATTTTGTTCTCCCAAGTTTTAACCATGGTCGTTGTGGATTCAGTTATGAGGCTCACCCAACCCTACAAAGAGAAACATACAAACTAGCATTGTAAGAGTGATGATAAATATGATTCTTTACTTGAGTATTCCTATAAAAAAGTTAACTCATTCGAGGGTCTATGCACCTTGACCCTGTCGAGGTAAAATTCAGGTGCCATCTTCCTCTGATGAGCCCAGTATAGGCCATTCGATGATAGGATACCCCTACCAAGCAGAGGACCTCGGTCCATTGATAAAAACCGAGGCTTACCCAAGTTCAATGATGTGCAGAGGCTCAATTCCTTGACCATCTCTGGATCACTGATGCACAGTATCTGAATGTTGCCACTAGAATACACAAATGTTGGTCCTATCATTACATACAGTTCAAGTCATTCTCCAAACCCCATCAATACAATTAATTCACTGAAAAACCATAAAACAGAACTTGGCATATCATTGCTAAAAGTGTTGCTGCACACAGTCACACCAACAGAATTAACTGTCAAGATTCACCTAGTTTAGACAATGATCAACTAGTAATATTCGTATAAGCAATATCTTGGATAAAAGAACCAAGATGGCCCCAGTAAGTATTGTAAATACAGCTTTAAATTTTCAATCCTATCAGCGTCAAGCACTGAAGGGGCAGTAATACAGTTATGAACAGCAAAACATTGCATAAAAAATGTAAAGTTAAGGGCCCATTTTCATCCTTCGGTTAAGCAATCAAACAAGCAACTCTCTGAGGACTAAAAACAAACACCTGACACGCACTTACCATATTCATTTCTCCACTGCTCAGGATGTGGGAAATCAGAGGAGAACCAGGCATGAACCAATTTTTCAGGGGGTTTATTATCCAGCGACTCCTGAAGTTGAATAATCCTCTTCATTTCAGGTATATTTCCATACAAAAGGGAAGGGGCAGGCCCTTTGATCCCTTGTTTTTCAACTTTTGATCTCAGTCTTCTCGGCTTCAAGAAAGAAGCATCAAAAACTCTGAGAAAAAACAGGGATAAAGCTCCAAATATTGACGAGAGACACACCATTGTTGCAACAGCGATCTCTTTCTCCATCCCTGTATCACCCACTACTTGCAAGAATTTTCTTGTAAGTGAAAGGTCGGATCAAGATTATAGTCTGTTAGACTGACTTTATAAACTCTTATATAAAGTTTATAAGAACTGACTTCATAAACTCTCTTTTTCCTGGTGGATGGAGCCCATGGATAGAAAAAAATAATGAGTGGAGCAAATCCTATTAACAGTGAAATTATAAAAAGTTGTCATCAATTATATGGTTAAATTTAGTCATATTGATTTAAAAAGATATTTTATAATTATTTTGAATTTTTTGTAAAATCGTATACTGCCAAAAAATGAAAAGGAATTAGTTAGAATTGATGGGGATGAACATCATTAGTAATCTCAATTTTTGATTGGGAGATTTATGGTCTCCAGGTGTATGATGCTTTTACAATTCTCACTGCGTATTGCATTGTATGGTCCATACTTAAGAATTTAAAATTTAATGCGGGAATGATTTGGAATGGATGAGAATGAACCTCATTAGTAGTCTCAATGCTTTAATTCGGTACTAATTTTTTTAATGAGTGGTATTTATATAAAACAATTATCAAAATGACTAAAAAAAGGTTATATGACGTTACATGACCAAAAAATAATTTAACCAAACAAAAATGGATAAAAAGGATTTTTTTTCAATAGTAATTTATGTTTAGTTTGAGTTAGGTCATCTCCAATACGTAAACGAAAATTTTGTTATTCCTCTTTCTTGTCTATAAAAATTCAAATAGGCAGAATATCGTCATCCCTTTTTACTAAGAAATTGAACGAAACCTCAAAAACGGAAGCGGGAGAAAGGGTAAAAAGTGAGGAAGAAAGAGATGTAGAAATAGAAACAACAAGTTTTTTCTTGTCATGTTACTATCACCTCAAAAGCTAGAAAACCCAAAATAAAAATCACCTCAAAAGCTAGAAAACCCAAAATAAAAATCACCCCAACTGCATAAACTCAAAAAATAGGCTTTTAAGGACACAGTTCAATTAATTTTTTTTTTTATAATTTAATTTATCAACTATATTAATTATTTAATTTTTAGATAAATAATAAATAATTAAATATTTTAATTGGCTATATATGCAGCCTTTATAAAAAAAAAATTAAAAAGCAAGAATCTTAAGCTACATATACGTAGCCTTTATAATTTTTTTAAAAGGTAATGTTTCGGCTGTATGCAGCCTTTATTCCCAAAAATCTAGTCTTTTATCATTAATTAAAAAAAAGAATATTAATAGAAACAAAAAAAAAAAAACTTAATTAAAAAAACTAAACTCATAAGATAAAGAATAAAACTGAAAAAGTGAAAAAAACTGCACATTGGGTACTCCACCGAGCAAAAAACCTGGTTTATGACTTACCCTATTTAGACAGTCCAATAATATTTTCATACACTTAAAAAAATACTTTTACATTCAAAAAGTTAATAAAATATTTTTTTTATTTAATTTTACACTCACATATTTAAATAAACTTAAGCAAACGAGCGATTAATTATTATTTTTTTTATTACAACCTAGGCTCTTTTAGAACTTATATTAACTAGAAATATCACTTTATTTTACTTACATTTAAGGCTAAATAAATATAATAAGGGGCAAAATGACCCCAAATCTTACCGCCAACCATTTTCAGAAGTATATAGTGACATCTAATCAACTTTATCTTAAATCATTCACACGCTGCAACACACACATACTCTGTATCTCACTTTAATTTGAATACCAAATTATTTCACATACATTATCTTTCTCTCTTATTCTCTTTCTTCTCTCCCCATTCTCTCTCTTCTTTCTGCATCCTCTCTCAAGATCTATAATTATCAATGGACTACACCGGCCATCCCTGAAGTAGAACAATTGTTCTATTTAGTTGCCAGTTGATGTAGATATTATTTTGTTACTGTAACGCTCTCAATTTTCAAAGAAAGGTGTGTTGGAATTTGTGCTCCTCGAAAAGAGTTTCGATTCGATATATTACTCGCTCAATTCCGATATTGGGTGAATGAGAAATTAAACTTTTAAGTTTATTGTAACAAATGAGAAATGTAGGGAACTTTTGTCCCGCATTGGAAAATTGATGTTTGAGGATGGGAAAGAAGGGATATAAGAACCTTGTCCCACATTGGAAAATGGTTGTTGAGGATGGGAAAGAAGGGATATAAAAGACTCTTTTCCTGAGTCGTCTTGGGCACGGGTCGTCCTGACCTGAGCCTGAGTCGTCTTGTCCTGAGCTGGGGTCGTCCTGACCTGAGCCCGGGTCATCCTGACCTGAGTCCGGGTCAGCCTGACTTGAGCCTGAGCCTGAGTACAAATTTTCCGGGTCGTGCTGACATGAGTTCGGGTCGTGCTGACCTGACTCTTGTCATGACCTGAGTCCGGGTCGTGCTGACCTGACTCTTGTCCTGACATGAGTCCAGGTCGTGCTGACCTGAGTCTGGGTCATGCTGACCTGACTCCCATCCTGACCTGACTAAGTCATCCTGAGCTGAGTCCGTTCAGCCTGAGCTGAGCCTGAGCTGACTCCCATCCTGACCTGAGTCCGGATCAGGCTGACCTGACCTATATCAGGGTCAGCCTGAGTCCGGTTCAGCCTGACCTGAGTCCGGATCAGCCTGACCTGAATTAAGTCAGGGTTAGCCTGAGTCATCCTGAAGCGTTTTTTTCAAGCATGCTGAGATTTAAAAATCTCTACAGTTACAACACGTTTTGAAACTTAAGAAAACCTGTTTTAATGCAATTAATTCAGACGTTTTGTCGGTTACGGTCAAGACCAATTGTGGGTCTTTATGACCATACTCCAACAGTCACTTTTTGAATACTATAAATAGTATTCTTATGTGTGGCAAGAAACACAAGAATATCAAAATATACAATATTTGAGTGGAAAATACCCAGATACTTTCCGGCAACCTGCCAATTAATTTTGTCCAAATATTCTACAAAAATCTCGTTCTTATTCCTGTGATTTACGAACAATTTCTCAGTTCGTTTAAGCAAAATATAGTGCTATATTGTTGCTTGTTATCGTTGTATCCCGGGAAACAAGTGTCCCATAAATTCACTAGCACCTAGAGAGTGAGTGGCATAATTTGTTTTAAGAAAATCGTGTTCCTCACGAGCCTCGATTTTTCTGTTACTTTTTATTATTATTTTCAGTCATCCTACACTACATCCCTACAAGGTGTTTTGTTATGATTTTTATTTAAGATGTATTCTTATACTCCAGCTATTTGATAATATTTGAATTTTAAACTAATAACTTGGTGGATTCTGGGCTTTTAGGCAATTAATATAAAAAATTACATGTTCTTCATTTGTGTAGGATTGACAAATTTTATTTGGTTTGATTCCTTAGTTCTTTGGATTTATTCTTCAATCGACATAATTCGATCTCACTTTACTTCAAAGATCTTAATTTTAAGCTAAATTTTTAGTTTATAATAGAAGTCTGGCTTATTACTTTTTTACTCTTAAAGGGTAATTGTTGAGTGCGTTGAATATTTCTATATTTTATGGATCTTTATATGAATTTACTTGATATTGTAAATATATGTTTCATTTAGGGATGACAATGATACAAGGTAGGGTAAGTATCTAAATATCCATGTTTGCCCCGTCCCGCCATTGTAATATTAAAATATATTCCCTCCGTCTCACTGTATGTTGCTCATTTGCTTTTTTACCTATTTTGAAAACTACTATTCACTTCTTTATTATTATTTTCAATACTTTTTACACTATTTCCATTACTTTTTCACTTTTCTTCATCACTTCACTTATACTTTTTCACTTTTTCCATCACATCACTTATACTTTTTCACTTTTATCTTAATTCGTGTGCCCCAAAAGCAACGAGCGACATATAGCGGGACGGAGGGAGTAATATTTTTTATATATAAATACTATATTAATATAAAAATGATGCACCAGATATATCAAATTACATTCAACAAAAACAATTTTTTATCTATTTTAGATTAGAGTTACAATAAATAATATAATTTCATATTTATTTGATATATTATATTAGAGTGGTTTTGCTATGCAAAGGGGTGCATACCATACCATGCACCATTTAATTTTAACAATTTCCAATTTAATTTTCCTTCAGTAGTTCCGCCAGAAGCTTCATCATCATCCCTGCAAAGTCCACTATTCTCGTCCCTGCAGAATGTAGGCATTCACAAATTAAATCGATTCATCAACAATTCGAGCGCGAACAAGGCCATTCACCAAAATATAATCGAACACGAAAAACTAAAGATGACTCTTGAGCACATACATTTACTAATGAATCATGAACTAGATTATGAAAGTATGTAGGTCCAAAATCAGCATTTGTCATTCCTAAGTAAAGAAATGTACAACAATACTGTGACTTTCAAAAGCTTAAATTCAATTTAAATTCAAACATATCAAGAATCTACGCCGAAATAGGAGATTTTGCAATCATAATTATGGATTAAACTCACCCTCTTCACTTGATGCCGTGGAATATCATGCCGATTAATCGGATTAATTTCGATATCATTCTGTAAAAAAAAAAAAAAACCAAGTAAAAGATCAAGGGAAATTTTTTGAATTTTCTATACCAAATTCATTAAAATGTTTACATAAAAAATTATATAATACAAACACACACCTTGGCTTCATTATGGCAATGTCTGCAATCAAATATCTCATCACAACAAGGAACCCTGATCTTGCGCCTTCTTTTGTAATGCTTGCATCTGAAAGTTACACATCTAGAAAATTCACAAGGGAAAAGCAGTTCAACAAATTCTAATAAAACGTTTTTTTAAAAGAAAAACTCTAATTAATCCGAAGAATATTTTATAATACCCAAAGAATAATTTATAATATCTAAAGAACAATTTATAATATCTAAAGAACAATTTAATAATTTTGTTAATGATTTTGTTCTTCGGGTATTATTAATTGTTCTTGGGGTATTGTGAGTTGTTCTTGGGGTATTTGTAAATTGTTCTTCAGGTATTACTTAAATTTGAGGGAATTTTATGCTTTGATTAGTTTATTTTTTAAGCATTCTTGTTGATTTTCAACAAATTTATAACATCTTATAATACCCAAAGAATAATTACGTCTTCATCCGTTCAACCGCCTCTCATTACGTCTTCGGCGCTCCGATTCGCACTATCTTCATCATCATCAAGAATCTGCAGTGGAGGAGTAGGAATCTTGTCACCACCACCGTCATCGGAACCACCCATTCCTCCACCAGCCGCCGCAGACATTATGTTCCGTAATAGAGTAATACATTTTCTTTTCAGAATGGTGATTTAGAGACGGTGCCACAAGTTTTGCACTTGAGGTTTACTTTAATCCTACACTCGAGAATCATGTCTCAAAATTTGGAAGCCCCTTTGTTGATGTTGCTAAACTAGATAGAAATTTCTGTGCAAAGCAGGAACCATTAAAGTTTTGTCCTCCTCTTCAATTGGAAGCCTCCCAGTCTCGTTCAATTTCATTCCAAATTAAGTGAATATTAGAAGTGTGAATATACCCCAAAAATAAAATATAATACCCAAAAAAAATAATTTATAATACCTAAAAATAGTTTATAAATGAATAATAAATGAGTAATACCTAAAGATACCCAAAGAATAAATAATAATACCTGAAGAATAATTAAGTAATAAATGAATAATTAATAAATGAGTATACCCAAAGACCTATTTATAATACTCGAAGAACAACTTATAATACCCGAAGAATAATTTTTAATACCTCAAGAACAACTTACTAATACCCCAAGAACAAATCTAAAATACCGAAAGAAGAAAAGGGAGTGTCAAGGTTCACTCTCCCGGCCAACTTTTGCTACATTAGAACATAATATTATTTCAACACCCCTGGAAGCCATTAAAAATAAGCAAGATCAGAACAATAAGAGGCAGGCATAATCAGAGATAAGGGAACTGAATTTGTTCAGGTTCTATATCGAAGCAACCCTGCTTTATAGAAACTAGCACCTTTATTAACAAACTATGTGGGAGCAAGGGTTGTCACTACCAAGTCAAAAACAAAGAATATGATCTGGAATCCATACAGGAGAGTAGGGAAAGAAAGAACCAATGAAAAGAAGAAAGCAGCATAGTGAATATATTAATACCCAAAAAACAATAATTAATACCCAAAGAATAATTTAGTTATACCCCAAAAACAATTTCTTAATACCCAAAGAATAAATCTTTACAATACCCCAAGAACAACTTGATATACCCAAAAACACACAGTGCGGCGCGTAGTGTGTGTTTCTGGAAAAATCAAATTAAATTTAAAATTAAACTAAAATCAAGGTGCATACTATGCACTAGTGTGCATGCTAAAATTTGCGATTATAAAATACCATATATTAAATTTATTTTATATATTATAATATATTATATATAGAATGTATTATATATTATAAAATATTATATTTTTGTTTAATATATTCTATAGGGCAGTAAAAATGTAAACACATTTCTGCCCTGCCCACATTTTCAAGATGGGAGAGGCGAGACTGACCCAAACGGAGCGGGTCAGAGCGAGGCAGCTATGAGGCGAGTCATTTTGTTATACCTAGTTTAATTTGGAAATTAGTTAGTTAGTTGGTATCTGAATTGTGCGAAGTGTTGCGTTGAAAATTTCACTCCCTCCGTTCCAAATCTTTCTTCCTTTTTTATTATTTCTTGTAAGGAGGATATCATAAAAATTGGAAGAAAGAGTTGTGAGAAAGGTATTACTTTTTTATCATTTATTTTGGAGGTTCCATATGCGCAAAAGGTGCATTTCAAAATTTACAGCCATGTCTAAACATGGGAGCAGATTATTAAAACAGATAGGTACACACCAAACACTCTATTTCTAGTTCTTTTAACACTTTTGATTTTAATGCCTTATCTTGACAGCCGAAAATGGAATAATTTTTTTTTATAGGTAAATGTCAGTGGTCAGTAGTTAGAAGTTAGTTTATCAAGTCTTCATACACCCACATCTCCAAGTCAACCTTATAACTCCCTCATATTCGTTCCCAAATGGAATCGAACTCAGGTCACTCACTTTAGTGAGGAGTCCGGTAGCCAGGTGAGCTAATTGTTCCTTGATTTAATTAGATTCAACTATATAATAATTCAAAAATAACACTAATTTGATCTGGCTCATTCCCAACTCATTCTTTTCCTAGCTTATGGTTGTAATGGTAGAACATCTAATTTTCGGGATACGCACGTTTCCTCATTGTAAAAGTTGTGCTGATTTATCTCAATTACTCCCTCAGTCCCGAAACTACTAGGCACACGAATTAAGAAAAAATAAATGTGTGATTGTAAAGTTAAATAAAAAAATAAAAAAATGTACTTTATTTATTTTTGTGAGTGTAAACAATTTTCTTTTTAGGTGTGTGAAAGAAAAGTTGAAACGTCCAAATAAAAAAAGTGTGTGAAAATAATTTTGGGACCAAGAGAGTATAACTTATTATGCATCGATCATGCTCTAGCTAGAATTTTTTTTGTACTTGAGATATCAAGTAACGAGGCATGCTGGACACTGGATGAACAGTGGGTTATTAAAGTTAGCTTAGCAGAAGATGCTGAAACTCTATGCTAGACTACATTTTTTGTTTCTTGTTTGCACATATTTGAAAGAAGTCATGAGCTGTCAAAACGGGTCGGGTGGGGTAAGGTGGACTGAAAATATGGCGGGCGACAAAAATTCCAATCCAAACCATTTAATGGCGGATTGCAGGTTTCAGCGGGCCATCCAATTTTTTTTCTGAAAACAGTATGAATTAATACTCCAATTAAATTCATTATATAAAATAGTAATAAAATAATATTAAGACATAAACTTAGCACAAGCCATAAAATCTTTCAGAATTTATCAATCATTACACCATAAAAATCATTTTGGCAGCGAAAATTAATTACGAAAAAGAGCCAGAGGACTACGTAAAGAGACACCATTGAAAACTACGACAGCGTCGATTTGAGACATAGCTACTAGTTTTTTTTTTTTTTTGGTGAGAGGATCACAATAATTTGTTATTTTGTTCGGAATGAATTAAGAAAATGAATAAGAAAAATTTTAAATCTAAAAATTAATTAAAATATCAATATATATATATATATATATATTAATGTGTGTATATATATACATATATAATAAATACACACTTGCTCTAGTCCGTGGTCCGTCCCACCAAACCCGCGATCCAAACGGGTCAGCACGTCTAGGCCCATCTCTATATGAACTTAAAAATACTTGACTCAACCCTCATTTTAATATGGTGAGGCGGACTGACCCAATGGGTCCAACCCATTTTGACGGCTCTAATTATATCTTTTACGTTGGTAAAGTATTGCTAAAAGTTTGAGCATCTTTATATAATGTTTGTGCTCTAACAATTCAATTAGATTTTTTTTTCCGTATGTGATGTCTATTAAAAAAATCTTGTTATTGTCTTTATATTTCAAAACAATGCCCTACTCTCCTGTTAAATGAATTAAATTAATCATGTGAGCTGCATTTTATTTAATGGCTTTAAAATTATAAAGAAGACGTGTGAGACTCTCAAATTGATGTATATAGATCTTTTTTAGAAGGAGAGAAAAGGTAAACACTAGAGATATTTTATTTTTAGACATTTTTATTGATGTTTATTATTTTTATGATATAAATCATTTTATAATACAAGATTTATATCTATAAATTTATTTATTTTTGTCTTGTTGAAAAGTGATTTATGATATATAATACCTGCTTGTTTTATTGAAAGAAGTTTGAGAAAAGTCTGGCTCGTCTATAGCTTTTGTGGAGGAAGGAACTCAATCGTCATGTCGTGATCCTTGCCGCATTTAGCCTAAAGTTCAATCCAATTGTATTATTTTATACTAGACTGATAATTTATTATATGGCTTTTATAAAAAATCCAGGTCTGCAATAAATATCATCCTCTTTGTATGTATTTTTTTATGAATGTTTTTGTTACCTATAATGCATCTTATTTTTAGTTGAAAATTGTTACTCAATATAACATTGACAATCTTGATAATTACCTCAAGAACTGAGGTGCACATTCCCTAGTATATATGTATATATATATATACATACTCCTTCCGATACAAATTACTCGTTGTTTTTTGACACACAAATTAAGGTAAAAATATAATTGTTTGTTTGCAAATTCTAAATAAAAAGTAAAGTGCTTATTTTTTGAAAAAAAAAACTTAAAACATGTTTTCAACTATAATTTTAAGTGTTTATTACCACTTTTGGTCAAACAATAATTTTTAACTTTTAGTGCTTGTTTGCAAACTTTAAATAAAAAGTAAAGTGCTTTTTTTTTTAAAAAAAAACACTTAAAATATGTTTTCAACTATTATTGTAAGTGCTTATTATCATTTTTGGTCAAACAACAATTTTTAACTTATAGTTTCCAATTAAACACTTCTACACATTCCCCAAGAAAATAATACTCAATACCCTTTTTAGAAACACTTCATTTGCAAACACATTTTTCTTATTAATTTTTCAAAATCACTTAAGTTTAAAATACTTCTCATTTTTCATTTTGCTACTAAAATTACTTAATACTCCCTCCGTCCCAGGGGTATTTGCACCCTTAGGATGACACACAGTTTAAGGAAAATATATTTTTTAAATAAAGTAATAATGTATGGGTAAATGTGTGGAAAATTTTGTGAGTGTGCACACAAATCGATGTTTTCCTTTTAAGTAGTGTGCAAATTGGTTTGGGACAACCCAAAATGGAAAGTGTGCAAATTGGTCTGGGACGGAGGGAGTATCACTTTTTCAATTCTAGTAGATATTGCAAACATGCACTTATTAGCTTCCACTTAAGCACTTCTATATATTTCCCAAGAAAATAAATACTCAATACCCTTTTTAAAAGTACTTATTTTGCAAACACATATTTCTTAATCATTTTTAAAATTACTTAAATTTAAAACACTTCTTATTTTTCATTTTACTACTAAAATTACTTAATATCATTTTTTCAATTCTACTAGAGATTGCAAACATGCACTAAATGATGTAATGAAAAAAGTGAAAAATATAAGTGATGTGATGGAAAAAATAAAAAAATAATAGGAATAAAGTAAAATATAATGAAAATAATAATAAAAAAATGGTCTTCCTCTTGTATACACCAGATGCACCGTGCAATTTAAGTTCACATTTGAAAAGTTACACAAAATAACTATTGAAATGTCAAACATGTTATTACTGAAGAGTATTTCTCTAATGGTGTAACTTTTCAATATAATTTGCGTAACTTTTCAGCAATAAATATAATTTTTTAAAAATACATTTGAGTTGCACAATACACCTGATGTACAAGAGACTTACTCAAACAAGTGAATAGTAATTAAAAAAAGGTAAAAAGTAAATAGAAAATATATAAAGAAATGAAAAAAATAACAAAATGAGCAATATATAATAGGACTGAGTGAGTATTTCGTTAGAGAATTAATAGTTACACGTGGCAATACACCGTCAATTTCATTTTTTTTATTTAATGTACATTATATATATCCTAAAAATAGTTTAATACATATTTTACGATTTTAACATATAGATTTTATATTAAATCCTAATTCAAAAAAGATTTATACGTTATCCCAAATGGACTTTTTTATATTAAATCAATCCAGATTTTAAATTTGACTGCGTTATTACATAAAGTTAATTGAAAAATACACATACCATTTATAAATATCATATACTATAAATTATTAATTGGATAATTTTATTTGCTGTTTATATAACTATGTCATTTATAATTAAATCTAATACATTCATTTGTTGCATTTATGATTAAATAAATATATTTTATATTAACTAAATTCATTTGTTAATATATTAAAAAGAATAAGTGCACATATGCAATAATTTAAAACATTGTTCCACCTCAATTCACTTTTTTAATTGTTGGTTCTTTATATCTATAAACAATTATTTTATTTAAAAGTAATTCCATAATATTTATCTTAAAATCTATTTATTGAGGACGAAGAGAATAAATAATTAGATATTTTGGACTCATAATATTTCATTACAATGTTCACCTATTTTATTTTTAAAAGATTATTTTTTATATTTAAGAAGGGTAGTATAATGGGGTGAAAGAATTAATATCTGAAAAATACAATATATATAAATTAATTTTTGTTCTGGATTAACAGGAATTAGTGTTTGAAATCAAATTATATATATATTTGTATACAGTTGCGTTTTAAAGGAAAATTAATAGTTGCAAAAATGTGAAAACAGTTAAAAGGAGAAACAAACACCACCTCAGCAGAGCCATCCCTCCCTCTCTCTTTTTCTCTCTCTATCTCTATATAGAACAAATTGAGGGAAACCCTAGTTCTCTCCGTCTCGCTTCATCTCATACACTGTACAATCTAGCCATTTTCACCTGATTTTGGGCTTTCTATTGTCTGGATATACAGATATAGTCGGAAAAGTTGGAGATTTTTCGATTTATTTTTTCTCAATATCTATATGAACATGTACAGAGATCGAGGGGGAGGTGCCTCATCGAAGGGCGGAGAGATGTTGGATCGGAAGCGAATCAACGATGCGTTGGACAAACACTTGGAGAAATCTTCACCGTCCACATCCAGAAACAAGGGTTCGGCCGTCGCCGTACCCTCCACCTCCGCAGCTGCCGGAAAGCATATTGATCCGAGGGATACCCGTTCCTCCTCCGCCCTCACCGCCAGCAAGAATAAGCTCTCTGATGGTGCCTTATTCATTTTCATTTTTCCTCGTAGTTTTTTTTTTTAAATTTTAAATGTGATATTTTTTTTTTGGTTGGAGCTCTTTTTTTTTTTTTTAAGTTATATAGATTCTTGTGCAATTTGTGGTTATTGTTTTGAATGCTAAATCAACGACGAGTTTTTGTTTTAGTAGCCCTTGAAGACTGAAGGCTTAATTGTTTTTGAAGTTCACCCATATCAGTGACTTAGTAAATCTGTGTGAGGTGCTAATTATAAGCTGTCGATGAGGAGCTAATGCCTAAAGGGTTCCGATTTTTTTTAATCCATGAAATTGGGCAATGCTATATCTTAAAGAATCTCATTTAAAGTATAAGCTAGGTAATATAAAGTTAATATATGTGCATATATACTTGCATTTCTGTGTGGTGGTTTAATATTGCAAAATGGACACGAGTCAGGAGCCTGAGGCGGACCAGCAAGTGGCCTTTCTTTGCCAATTTGGGTCCAAGGCTTTCATCAAAATTTTCATATATACATTTGGGCGTGTATAAAGTAACATTTTCTATGCAGACAATCTGTGTTATTGAAGATTTGGCTTTTATGCCTGCTTTAGATGGATACTTGTGTTGTTAATATCTCAATAAATAGATGAAGTCTATTTGGTTCTGATGTGCTGCCTAAAATGTAATCAACTATTTTGTGTATTATCTCAATTTTTTATAGACTTTGAGATGTTGATTCCTAATGAGATCGTTATATAAATTTGGTTAGGACAACTTTACATTCTTAAGATGATGCAATGCTTTACTTTAGATGATGGTAATGATGATAATTCATGCAACAATGTGGATTAGGGGCTGGCATGTTTTTTCACTCTGGGAGATATATTAAATTTGTTGCATGTAGATCTCTGTTATTTTAGAGTTTGTTCATTTTCTGAGAGTTCTGTAATCATTGCTGTGGAAAACCTTGAAGAAACTATTCATCCATTATGTTCTAAAAGTCTCCAGCGCCTGCCCGCCCCTGTTATGGTCCTAGCCCTTGGGCTGGGTTGCCCCATGCCAATTTGGGCCAATGCAGTGGCCGCCTAGGGACACCTAATGCCTTCCTAGATGAACTAGATGGGGCCTTAAGAACACTTTTTTCATCTCATTATGTACTGCACCCAGCTTGCACCATGACTCCGCTCATACTGATGTGGGACGAGTCTGATGACACCTTTATGCACCTGGGCGTATGGCCATTTTAGACTTGTAATTTTTGTTTAATTTCCAGCTTGCATGTGCTTTTAATGTGACCATACATGAGTTTGAACATGTAGGTACATATGCAGACATGTATCTGTTTTTTCTTTTCCCTACTGTAGTTTTACAGATGTACATTAGTTAAACAGAAAGTTAAGGTTAAGTTTATGCCTGTTTTGCAGAGGAATCTGAAACAGACAGCGAAGAATCTGATGTCAGTGGTTCTGATGGGGATGACACATCTTGGGTTTCGTGGTTTTGCAACTTGCGTGGAAACGAGTTCTTCTGTGAAGTTGACGACGAATATATTCAAGATGATTTTAATCTTTGTGGCTTAAGCAGTCAAGTCCCTTATTATGATTATGCACTTGACCTCATTCTTGATGTAGAGTCTTCTCATGGTGAGTACTTGTTTGCGTTGATGCTCGTTCATGATAATGATTTTTAATATTTGATAGAAGCTTAAACATGGTTGATGTAGTAATAGGTATCAATCTTCCATGCTCTCTGTCTCTGTCTGTCTGTCTGTCTCTCTCTCTGGTTCCAAAGCACTGGCCAGCACCAGGTTTTATGGATTGTAAATATCACATTCGTGTCTGCAACCATGTAATTTGATGGGCTTGAGATTTGTGTGGGATTCCATTGGTTGATTCTATATTTTTTTTGTATTCAGTTTTTTTTTTCCCGTGGTTGTGCGCAAGTTTGGACATTAACTGATTATGCAATGATTATTAGAAAGTGGTGGTCTTTCATCTGATTTACAACACAAGTTTCCAATGACGTTAAAAAGAATATGTTGTATAATTTTTTTTTCCTTTTTATGCCGCAGCGTTAAGTTGAAGTTTAGAGTAGGTTATTTTATTGTTGATTTGTTGTGTAGTGCAGAACGTATTCCTTATCTGATGCCTTAAAAAACTGGACGTTGCATTAAAATGTGTAGAGTTAGTCTTTTGGGTTCCTCATCCCCTAGTATTTGCTAGATCTCATATATTAAAAAAAAAATCTCCTAAAAATTAAGATTGACCATAATGATAAGCCCCAATCGAACTTGGAGCTCCTTGTTGAAGTACACGATAAATTTAGGGGGTGCTTGGTTTCATTGTAGGGAAATGGAGCAGGGTATGGGTATGATATGTGTGGTTAGTTTCTAACCTCCCATTGAGAAGAGGAATGGTTGACTGCAGGTTAGGAGGCTGCCATATATTTGGTGCTATGGTGAATCAACTGATTTTTTTTTCTGTTTATTTGCCTACTTCAGTGCTCTTTGTTTCTTTTTTCCTTTCTTTTTTAGCTGAACCGTCCAGTTTATTTATTTGTTCCATGATGGACATAATTAGGTGATATGTTTACCGAGGAACAGAATGAATTGGTTGAATCAGCTGCAGAAATGCTCTATGGCCTTATTCACGTCCGATATATTTTGACGAGCAAGGGAATGGCTGCCATGGTACCATCATACAATCCATTCTTTTGCCTGCCTCTCTCTTTCTTTAGTTTCCCTTTTGACTTCTTGAGCTGAAACTTTTGACAGATAGAGAAGTACAAAAACTATGACTTTGGAAGATGCCCTAGAGTTTACTGCTGTGGACAGCCATGCCTTCCGGTTGGGCAATCAGACATACCGCGTGCGAGTACTGTGAAGATCTACTGTCCTAAATGTGAAGACATTTACTACCCTCGTTCCAAATACCAAGGCAGTATCCTTTTCAATTTTATTTTTATGCTTTAATCCTCCGGTTAACTTACATATTTAAATTGGGTTCATTTCAACTTGCTCATTCAAATTTCTCATATTAATGGAAGTTTAAGTGACATGTGAATTAGGATTAAGCTTTCAACTGCCAAGACGGGGTCAGTCTCGCAGTCCACTTGCCATTTCACTTCTTTCTTATAACTGGACCCCTCAATAATTCCCAGTTCTGACGATCAGCGGTTCCTCTTACTGTCTGCAGTGCTACAAGAACTTGGGTGTTGCTTTTTGAACTCAAGCCTTTTTTCTTATTCTCTTGCATTTTGAACAGGATTTCTTCCGGTTAAAAAGTTCATTGTTAATCTCTTAACTGTGATGGATAACTGACAATTACTAGGGCCCATAATGTGGCAAATTAACTGTTCTTAATTGCATCTCTGATTTATGTTGCACAAAAGATTTACTAAAATCTATTGATATGCATCATTGCTAAGTTCATGAATTTACTTTTTTTTTGGGTAAATGTAACTGGAATGATTTTCTTGACTTCCAAAGATATCGATGGAGCATATTTTGGCACAACATTCCCTCATCTATTCTTGATGACCTATGGACACCTCAAGCCTCAGAAGCCACCACAGAGCTATGTTCCTAGAGTTTTCGGTTTCAAGATGCACAAGCCTTGATAACATAGTAGCTTTCTGTCACATGCTACTGAGCTCTTCAATTCTTCTTTCGACATATGCTTCTCTCATCTGGTTGCTGAGGTGTACAGATGGGTCAGGATCACAAACAAAACCAGGTAAAAAAAGCACAGCAGCTATTGATGTAACGAATTTGCTTAATTGATGGAGAAGCATCCATCAAAAAATTGTGTTTAAAATTTAGAGAGCATGTAAGCTTATTTCTTTTTCAGGTTGAGATTTGTTTCTATACTTTCTCATGTAGTCCTCTGTGTGCAATGCTTAATTAGCACTACAATTTTATATGGCAGCTGCCTGCCTATCGATATCTGGAGAGGACCTTTTTTGCGTACTGTTGTCCTTAATCTAGTTAAAACGAATTTTCTACTATAGGAATATCATCCTGCAGATTAAGATTTTTCTGATATTTTTTGTCCATTTAACATTTTCTCTCCTTTGAATTCCAAGAAAAATTGAAGAAACGTTCTTGTTATTGAATTTGACTTAAGTTTGTCTCTATCAACCCGTATATATATTCGTAATGAGCCTAAAATCTCCTTAATGTGCCATCTGAGTCTCAGATTTCTGTTTTGTAGGTGACACCTTATTCTGTTTCCTAGTACATTCGTTGGTATACTATTTTAGGTACGATGCACCAAAATTCCGTTGTGTCAAAATTTTGGAATATCGAGTTCACGTCAACTTTTTTTTTTCTAGTGCCATTTTTGTATATCATTTTAAAGTGTTGATATTCAAAATCTGGTATATTTAACTTAAGAACAATATGGTTCCTTACACTTAATCAAATACTAATGCTACACGAAACAACACAACTTCACTTTTAATTACAAATTTGATTAGGGATCAATCAAGTAAAATTTAAAGTGTGTTAAAACAAATCCTATTTGACTTATTCAATGGTCACCATGTGAAATATATTTAATTTTAAAATAGTTATATAAATTTAAGTTATAAATAATTCGAAAGAACCTTTTTTGTTCATATATAAAATTAAAACAAGGAGTATCATATTGAATAGATACTTGAAGTATTTAATATAAGTTCTTTTACACGCAAAAACTAGTTATATTTTGAAATTTTAGGTGCAGCTTTTATAGATTTACTGAACTTTTAAAAAAACCATTTGGGTGATTTACATAATGTTCAAAAAAGTGAATATATTTACAAATTGATTCACAATATTCGTACATAAGTATAATTTTTTTCTGCACAGAAGCCTAATTTGTTTTTTGCACAGAATCAATTTGTAATTAGTGTCAATTTTGTGAACTATGTAATTGTAATTGATAGGTATAAATAGATTTTTCACCGTTCAGTGTTTACAAGTGTGGTAGCTATTTATCCATAGGACTTACAATATCAAATATGATAGTATTAATCGAAAAGTGAAGAAGTATCATCTTAAGTTAGTATATATGATGTCCACAAATGAATTAAACAAAACAAAATTAACAGTAGAAATTATGTTAATAAACAGATCTCCGTTATTCTCATGGAAATGGATAACTTCTTTCGATCGTGGCAATGCACACATCACAAAAATTATCTTCAATATGATAAACAAAAAAAAAAATCTAACATCATTGTCACACCCTTTGACTGAACCCATGTAACAGTAATATTTACAATATATATATATATATATATATATATATTATGTATATAAATATTTTTTATTAAATTAAGTGACAACTGATAAGAAAGCGACAAAAGCAGAAAGTGATCTATCTGTATTATTTTTGAACGAAATTGCCTACTCTACTAGGGAGTGACATTTCCAGATATGGACTAAATTCAGGTTAATCATTACCATGTAAAATCTAGTCCATAATTTTTTACGTTTTAAAAATTGGTAAAATAATAGGTCGGCCAAAATATTTCTGTATTTTAGGTGATCGTACATGAGATAAAATGATCAAATTCAAGTTACTCAATCCTCGTGAATAAATTTAATCTCATTTATAATTTTGAATATAATTATATTGTTTTTATCTTAATTCATTTATAATTATTGCCTACCGTACCATACCCAAAAAAAGAAGTTGTTAAAATGATTATTAACGAGATGTTAAGGGAAAAAAAAAAAAAACACAATCGAAAATCATTTTTCAAAATTTGAGAGAAGGAAACATCAACTGCAGACATTCGCAAGCAAGTTGCATAATCTCATTATTTTGTACTCAAAATTTATTTTAGCTTAATTTTCAAGGTCAAAAAAACATTTGATAATAGGTGCAAGTGATAGCAATACTAGAGTTGATAAATGATAAGGAACACAAAAAAATGAAGATAAAACTATATTTTTAGGATAATAAATGTATCAAAATGCGTATAATATTATTTAATAGGAGACGGCTGCTTTGCTTTGTTTGCGGCTGTACCTGCTCCATTGATTAATGATACAAATTAATCCCATTCCTCCTTTGGAATTTCTCCACTCTTTCATATCTTCTGCATCTCTCTCACCAACCCCACATCCCCCACATTGTTCCTACATTTTATTTTTGTTTTTGTTTAATTTTGTAAGCAAATAAATTTTGCTATCCAATTAAATAATGACACGTGTATAAATTAAATAAATATTAATATATATTGCTATTTTAATTTTGAGGATTTATCAAATTAATTCTCTAATTAAATAGTTAAAATGATATTTATTGTACACGATACAAGTCGTTATTAAATTACGAGTCTCCTGACACTCGTAAGTGGCAATAAATGACTGATTAGCCCTATTTTTGCGAAATAATAAATATTTCGTATAAATAAAGAAGACGACCGAAATCAATCAAGCTAAATTTGGTCGATTCGTAAATGCTGCTAATCAAATCAAAATCAACCAACCAGATTGCGCCACATGTCAACACGAATAAGGAAGGTTCTTCACCTTCCACCCTATAAATAGAGGGTGAAGTTCATGCATTTCAGATATCGAAAGATCGAAATCATTGAAGACGAACGAGCAAGCAACCTCTCTACGAGCAACTTGTGAGCTAAGAAGAAGATTCAAGTCATTTTTCGAAGATTCAAGTGTTCTTCACCAAATTTGAAGAAATTCTTCGAAGATTCAAGCTGTTCTTCGTCAAAACCCTCCAGAAACACCGTTTGATCCAAGACAAGAGGTCAAATCCCTCCGATCAGACGTTTTTCTTGAAGAACTCTTTGAAGATCATCAAGCGTTCTTCACCAAATTCAGCCAGAAACATCCTTCGATCAGAAACAATGAGCTCAATCCCTCTGATCAGATGTTTTTACTTGAAGATCAACTTTGAAGACTCCAAGCGTTCTTCGCCGCCTTCAAGCTGTTCTTCACTAAAGTCAAACACAAACACGCTCCGATCACAGATCAGGGTCCATGACCCTTCCGATCAAGTTTTCAAGCTCAAATTCATATTTGAAGATTTGAAGACCGTTCTTCACCAAATCTAAAGCGTCCTTCATAAAAAAATCTTCTACAGACCAACGTTCAATCCAAAACAAGACTTCAACGTCCTTGGATTAAGCGTTACAAGTCAAGCCCAGTCAAAGTCAAAATTAAACCAGAGCCAAGTCAAAGTTGAAGGAGAATCAGAGAATCATAGCTAGAGAGAGAACCCAAAATCAAAGAAATTACATTGTATATCAATATCAAGGGTTAATAAATATTTTATTGCACAAGAATTATTATTACACATTTAACTCATTTTTCTAGAGCATATATATCCATCATCATATGTTACATAAGAACTCAAAGTAACGTTTGATTCAAATTCTTTAGTACAAAAGATCCTGAAGATTTTTTTTTAAAGATGTTAGAAGAAGAGTTGCCCTATTGTACTTCTAACTTTGATACAGAGGACAAAAATAAGAGTAAGTCTCATGTATATTTGGTATACGGTGCACTTACTTAATAGTTAAAATTGTTTACACTAAAAAATGAAAATTGATTGCACTGAAAAATAGATATTGATTGCACTAAAAAATTTACATAAAAAATCGATAGCAGTATAAACTTTTCAGTATATCGATTCACACAAACAACCTTAACTATTGAATGAGTTCACCGTGCGCCTATAACATATGCGGCTGAGAAATAATGGAACAATTGTGGAGAAATTATCATGAGAGGTAGTCAAAATCTGGTAATAATTAAGTTATTGTGAATTTTATTAATACATACGCATGAAATATGATTGTTGGAAGAATTTTTTAATGGTGTAATTATGCGGTTGATTATACTGGGAATTCTTCCAAACAATAGCTGGAATTGTGTTTGTGGATTATGATAATAGAGAGAGAGAAAGTAGAGAGAAGTATTGTTTTGTATTATGTTGTATAGAGAGAGAAAATGGTTACAAGAGACCTATTTATAGGTATGCATGTCATTAGGTGGCACTTAATAAGCTTATTTAGCTTAATATGCTGACAAGTGTCCCTAACACTTGTCATCATGCCCACTATTATGTCCTAATTACATTGCTATGACCTACTACATCACTATTAGCTTCTTGCATAACCATTGGTTTTACTCCGAACTGAGCGAGCTCCTCAGTGAACTCCTTTGTCTTGGGCTGCTCTGAGATGTGATGTCTATAATAGGATTGGTCTCTTGCTTCTTGCACCAGGCGAGCTACCTGCGAGCTTCTCCACTCTCCGTTATGTTGACCAGTCAGAGAATGGTGTTGTGGCTTTGGTTACCTGAGTGAGTTATGGCGAACTACTGGGTGAGCTTTTTCTTTCCTCATAACGTTGACTGGTCAAAGGATGACGACATGTCTTCGGCCATCTAGGCGAGCTACTCGCGAGTTATGGCGAACTACCCTGCCTTGGGTTTAAGATTTAACTAATTCACCTAAAGTAGCTCGCTTTAGTTCGCCTATCAACAATGATGAAAATAAATTGATCAGCTTTTATTCCTATTAATCACTATAACTATTATATATGTTCATTTTATCATATCTATTACCAAATTTTGAACAAAGAGCATAGAATCTTTTGAATCACTCGATTCCTATAGATTTTTTTTATATATATATAAACACATTAATAGTTTAGGATAGTTAATATAATCAAGAGTTGAATTAATATTGATTTCTCATCTGGTAGAGCATGTTTATTTACCCCATTTAGTTTTACAATCCAATTTTTCTATTCTCATGAATGTATAAAAATAAATACATGTCTTCCAACTTAGAATAATAGAAATGTACCACTAATATTATTTAGTGAAAATTATTAATATTGTAAAAATATATACTATTATAAATTAATATTTTAATAAAATAATTAATAAATATTTAAAAATGTAATATGTCCCTGAATTTGTACATTCATGTAGCATCTTTTAAGATAGGATTTTTTTATTCAAATATATATTATGATTTTAAAAAAAGTAATGGTTTTTAAATTATTTATTAGACAAAAACTTATATACAAATTTCTACGCTTAATTTCTAAAAATAGAATTAAAAAAAGAAATAATCACGCGCGCGTACGGCCATGCGCCTAGCTCCAAGGAATTAATTCCCTCAAACACACACGCCCAAGTCCCCAGGGAACTAATTCCCTCAAATACACACGTCAACTACCGCCATATATATAAGCCCAAGTTGTAATATTATTTTTTAATTATTATAAATTTAAAAATAAATTAAATAATATTATATAATTAATTTAAAATCTTGCTGTCAATTTATGTTAGTATAGTAACACACATTTACTCATATAGTAACATACATTTGCTCATATAATAACGCAAACTGGAGATCAAATATATGTTACTATTATAGCAAATGTGTGTTACTATTTTATAAAATATTGTTATTTTACATATATTCATTTGTTTTTATAAAATAAATAATTTTTCACATAATGCAAGAGCCAAATGTGTGTTACTTTAAGAATAAATATTGATTATTCACAAATATTTTATTTATTTTTATAGAAATAATTATTTTTTCAATACAATAACATATGTATTACATGAAACAATATACCTAGATTTAAAAGGATTATGAATGAATTAAGAAACACATATTTATTATCATAAAAATATATTTTGCTCATATAGTAACACATATTTACTCATATAGTAACACAAAATGGGAGACAAATGTGTGTTACTATTAGAGCAAATGTATGTTACTATCTTATAAAATGTTGTTATTTTACATATATTTATTTATTTTTATAGAATAAATCATTTTTCACATAATGCAAGAGCAAAATGTGTGTTACTATAAGAACAAATATTAATTATTCATAAATATTTATTTATTTTTATATAAATAATTATTTTTTTCATATAATAACATATGTATTACATGAAACAATGTATCTACATTTAAATGGATGATAAATAAATTATGAAACACATATTTATTCTCATAAAAATATATTTTGTCCATATAGTTACACACATTTGCCCATATTGTAACATAAATTGGGAGACAAATGTGTGTTACTATTAGAGTAAATATGTGTTACTGTAAAATTAAATATGTGTTACTGTAAAATTAAATGTGTATTTATATATATATAAATATTTATGTATAATATAATATGAAATATATATTTTTTAATCAATAGTATAGAGTGGGGAGGGGGAGGGGTGTGGGAGGGCACATGTATGTATAGGGCTGGGGGTGGTCTGGCCTGGGGTGGTGGGGGGGGGGGAAGAATTTAGTTTGGGTATTGCACACTGAGGAGTATCGCACAGTGAGGATGTATGCTCCCTCAAGCAGCCGCGAGTGGGATTTTTTTCCTTTTATATCTATTTTTAGAAATTTCTACACAAGTGTGCCTCTATTTATTAAACCATCCTTTAACGTGCGGTTATTGTGGAAAAAGAGGCCATTAATTCTTTTCATTTCTCCGTGTACATTTTTTATAAATTTCTAAAAAAGATTTACACATAATTAAACTAATTAATTATAAATACAAATTTATGGTACACATAATAATGAGTGCGACACATATCATGTCTATGTCACTCTTAAATTTATAAAAAAAAATTACACAAAGAAATAAAGAGAATTTAAATCCAAAAAAAGAGTGAGATTGAATTACAAAGAAATCGGAACATGATTGATACAAATATGAATTTATTTTTAAAATAAAATTGAAATGCATCTTAAATTTTGTTAGGAATATTAATAAATGAATTAATTTTTTTTTAAAATAACTTTTAAATGATATGAAATTCTTTTATGATACATCAGAAGGGCCTTTTTTTCCAAAAGGTGGGAGTTATGAATTAGGCCAACAAGTGAGGATAGTGTCAAAGAATTAAATTAATTTATTTAATCCTTTTTACGAGCAATATTTTTAAAATTGGATAGGACTAAGTCAATTTAACCAATTTAACCCGAAATTTGTCACGATTCTTAGACTCCGTTTGGTAGTGTGTAGAAAATTAGTACGTAGTGGTGGGATTTTAATTATTAAGTGTGAGATTTGTATTAAATATTAGTGTGTGATAGTAAATATTTAAAAATGAATTATTTTTGTATTCTTATTTGGTAGGGTGTAGTTGGTATAATTTAATATTTAATTTTAATGATCTAATTTTTTTATTAGTATGTGTTAATAACTTAATATAGAGCAAAAAAGTCTTAGCGAAATTTCTTATACGAGTTACTGTTACGAAAATATATGTAATAACACTTATGGAGATTCATAGTACATACTCAACAGTGAAAATATGTAGAAGAAATGGTAGAAGAAGTTCCGACCCGTTACTATTCACGGGTTGAAGATTTATAATACATTGTACCAAAGCAGTTACAAACTATTGAAAAAAGCCCTTATATCACCCTTATCTCACCTACCAAACGCACCCTTAGACTCAATTTGGTAATGTATAGAAAATTAGTACGTAAGGATAAGATTTCAATTATTAAATGAGAAATTTGTATTAAATTTTAGTGTTGGATAGTAAATACTTAAAAGTAGATTATTTTTTTTATTTTTGTTTGGTAGGATGTAGTTGGTGTAATTTAATATTTATTTTTAATGGTCTAATTTTTTTATTGGTGTTTGGTAGGAAATACTCTCTCCGTCCCAAAACTACTTTAACACTTTCCTTATTTAGACGTCCCAACTCTTCTTTCACAAAAAAAAAAAAAAACTTTTCTCTCTCACAAAAGTCAACAAAATACACTTTTTCTTATTTTATTATTTAACTTTACACTCACATATTTACTTTTCCTTGGTTCGCGTGCCCGAAACTACTATGAAAGTAGTTCCGGGACGGAGGTAGTATATGTGTTATTATTTAAGTAAAAATGTTTCTCTCAATTCCCTATCTGAACTACTGTTAACAATTTATTTCTAATACCACCTTCATGGTGAGATACCTACTACGATGGTAATAATAGAAATGAAGATAAAAATGTGTATTAGAATTTACGACCCGTGAATAGTAACAGGTCGGAGAGTTCTTCTACTGTCTACCAAACAACTGATTTAAGGTGTAAAATCCCCCTTATCCCACCTTATTCCCACCTACCAAACGCAACCTTAATGTATACGGGGTATAATTCAAACTAGTGAGAACAGAATTAAACCGGCGAACCAATATTAAAATGATATATAATTATAGGCATGTTTTCAACTTGTATAAAAAATGTAGAAGTGCTTTTTTTTTTAAAGTTGGTAAGAGACAATTTAAAAAAAAGAAAAGTATTTCTACCCTTTTTGTAGAGGTTGAAAACAGGTACATAATATGTCATTAAGCTACAAGTAACTTTTGTCATGTGATGAAATATTAATTTATGTTAATAAATCATCTCAAGAATAATCTCTCCTTTGATATAGTTAATACGAAGTTTGTTGTGAATCAAGTACCCCTTGTTTGATATGTGCTATTTATTACATTTGTATTGAGCATATAAATTTGTGGTCACTGATAAACATGTGATCATTTTTTTTACGACTAGTCCGATATACTTTGAAATTTCAATTAAGACTAAGGGTATGTTTAGAAATTCTACTCACTTTTAAGAAGTAATATTAATTAATTTTTATAGTAAAATCAATAATGTTGTATGAAAATAAAATGATTTTGGGATTAAGTTGAGAAAGTGGTGTGCATGCAAAAAAAAAAAAAAAACCCACTTTTATTAATAGTGTGATACATTTTAGAGAATCCAAAAGCAGGTAAAATTTGGTTTGCCAAAATTGATTTTATGCAATTAAAAAAGTGGTAGCAAATATTGGAAAATAAATATTTCTTTTAAAAATTAATTCTACTTTATTTGCAAATATTCACTAAGTTTTTAATGAAATTTGTTTTATAATAGTCAAGTGTGGATAATTCAACTGGTTAGAACTCCGCTATCTAAGACTGTAAGAGCCTAAGGTTTTTGTTCGAGACACGTAGAGAAAAATGTTATTTGCTCTTGTAGTAGTCTCCCTTGTGACTTGTGAGGGATGATGGTCGCTAATGTGGAAGTGTTTGATTGCGGTGCAATTTTAGATTGCAATTTCAGGTAGTCCCCCTCCAATGACGGTTGAAGTTTTGATCCATAACAAGACGAAACAATGAGTGTCATATACCTGGAAGTAGAAGAAACTATTGCAAATTTTACCTTTCAAAAAAAAATTTGTTCATAATGAAAATTGGCAGTTACATATAATTACTGATATTATTATACATATTCATTAATATCATAATATTTTGTATCATTGATATATAACTAATCACTCCAAATTTTGCGATTAATTAAAGGAAAATCTTGCAATTTTCTAAAAGCAAATTGATCCTACTACTCTTTCCAAAGGAATATGCACATTAAGGATGACGCATTTAAAAGAATATATTTTTTAAATAAAATAATAGTACATGAGTAAATATGTTTATAATTTTATGGATGTGTATAAAAATTATTTTTTTTTAATATTATATAAATTAAAATAAAATATTCAAATAAGAAAAATATACAAATTTTCGTTAAAAATAAATTTATTATAATGAAAGCCTCCCACTGTATTTCCCATCATTTTTGCCTAAAACCTAGTAGTAGCCTATTAGTTTAACTCATAATTTGAAGATGTAGAGTTGATGGGGCCCCAACAAAAAAGATTAGACAAGAAATTAACAATAATTAAAAAGAAGCATGAAAATCTGCATAAACCCCAGCCCATCATAATATCATATCGGTGGGCCCTTCTTAATAATACATTATGAATAATTAAAATATATGTTGTTAATAGTAATAATAATTTTATAGCAAATTTTACTAGTTGCAATTAGCCGGCAACTTATGTTAATATATTTATTTTTAATAAATTTTACAACCCTCGATTATTATTATATTCATAATTTTCAATAAGAATACGCAATTGATTTCGATAGTAACTATATGTAAAGATTATATATATATATATATATATATATATATATATATATATAATTTAATACATATAATGTCTTTTAATATTTAATCTGGAAGAAGAATTGACCTAAAACATACGCAGCTTAGGGATGTAAATGAGTTAAGCTGACTCGCAATCTACTCGTACTCGACTTGTAAAAAAGATCGAAACCGACTCGAACTAAATGGAGTCGAGCTCGAGCTACTCGAGTAGCTCTCGAGTTCGAGTTCGAGCATATAAATACTCGGCTCGAGAGGCTCGCGAGCCTAATCGAGCTTACACAATATTTAATATTTTTTAATTAATTTTTTATGTATAAAGAATTAAAATGTATTTAATATTTCATTTTATTAAAAAAAATAAAATTGTCGAGTCGAGTCGAACCGAGCTCGAGTTTGTCGAGTTCTTAGCTGAGTCGAGCTCGAGCTAAAAAAATCAAGCTCGATCGAGTTCGAGTCGAGTTTCGAGCTTCGAGTATTATTTTTGAGTCGAGTTCGAGCTCAGCACTACTCGGTTCGACTCGACTCATTTACACCCCTAACCCAGCTGTTTATATTATTTTGAATGAGGTCATACATATTAATTGGTTTCTTATTAATTATTATATATATGTTTTTAAATATTGACTTCCATATTTAAAAAGAATAGGTTTATCTGAATATTTTAATAGTCATTAATTTAGGGGTAAAAGAAAATGTTATTAGTTCATGTCGAAAACTAAAAACAATCATCTTAATTTGCAAATAATTAAAACGTCAAAACGTTATTTATTTTGAAGAGAGAGTATAATTATTTTTTCTCATTTTCCACATATATAAGCCAAAATTTGACACCCAATATTATATTATAATGAAAATATAATATCTTAATATTTTGATTTTACGATACGACACAAAATCTAAAAAACTGCTCAGCAATAGTCGGACAAGTGGGAAATATTGAGAAGAATCAAATTTTTTTGGGTAAAACTGGATCCAAGCGTTGACTAGGTAAGCGTCCTATAGTAAGAGGAGTCGTTATGAACTTTGTAGACCATTCATATGGGGGTGGTGAAGGACGAGCCCCAATTGGTAGAAAAAAACCCACAATCCATTGGAGTTATTCTGCACTTGGAAGAAGAAGTAGAAAAAGAAATAAATATAGTGAAAATAATTTTTGATATTGTATACTAAATGACACAGGATAGGTGTGTTTTGAAAACAAAAAACTGCTTTTATAATAGTAGTTTGTTTTTTTTTCAAAATTATCTCACAGTTTTTAAAAAAAAAATATTCTAAAAATTATTTTGTAGAGTTTCAAAGTAGACACTAAATCAACAAGGTTAAACATTACAATAGAATAATCTCAATTTCACTAATAATTAAAAAGTTATTTTACAATGTTCAAGACTTTTAGTTATTATAGATAAATTAGGATTTTATGCGTGTAAGTCCTAAAAACTTGATTCACTTACAATTAAGTAAGGTGACAATTGGTTTTAAATTTTTTTTTTAATGAAAGTAGATGTATATAATTACCGTGGTTAATGAGGATCAAAGATGCATATAGTAATTTTTTTTTTCTAAATAAGATAATTATCATCTCGTTTAATTACTATTTTTCATCTTATAATCATCCTCCATAATATACTAGGTCACAATCTATAATCTTCATTAAAAAAATATTCACTAATAATATAATCTTTATAATATAAATATTAATTCAACATTTATGTTTAAAAAATGAATTTTCATTCTTATTGAGAATTTAAACATGAAATTATAATGACTACGACATCAAAAGAAATTATTACCAAAACTATGTTGTAACATGATCTCAATAATTATTTTTAGCTCTATATTGATATTGTGATTAGGAAAAAAAAAATGTCTTTCATATTTCTTTTATATATCCATGATATATTATTTTTTGTGATCATTGATATTAATATTGAGTAAAAACGATATTGTTATTAAAAATATAAAAAATATAGGTAAATATCGATATACAATTCTACAAATTAAACCTAATATCATTAAAATATAAAATCGATTAATTTTAGAAAAAATCAAATAAATATATTAAGGGGCCTTTTGTTATAATTGTAAGGAATTGAGAGGGTATAGAAATGGAAATGGTATGGAATGAAAGTTATAATTCTCATATAGCTATGGTTGATTCCTAAATTTTTTGGAATCAAAGTCACAGTAGAGTCATTTCAAATACACACTATAACTTTGATTACCATTATTCACCTACAAAAGTCTCCAACCAAACAACCCCTAAATGTGAATTTATCATAAACACAAATTTTGTTCCAATTCTTTTGTTAAATTTATGTATTAAATGTTAGATACTAAATTTTCATAAGTTTTTAAATTTATGAATATCGATATTCAATATCATTCATATATTCATCAATATTTTCACAAATTTAAAATATCGATAATAAGAATTTTATCATTAAACTCTATTTCATAGTATAAACGAAATCTTACACGATTCAAATTAAATTAGGTGTCACAAGTAGCATTGTAGAATAAGTAATTGAAATGAAATACATCTAGACGTTAGAGGGAGGGCCCCCCTTCCATCTAATTTTGTGAAGATTCAAAAAGTGTAGTCTAACACAAAATATATTTTTAGGACACGTATATGATTAATTTCATAATTGTCATAGAGGTAATAATACTAAAGAATACTAGTTCTTAAAATAGATTAATAGAGAATATGATGCTTTCACTATATAATTACGTTGACTAATTAGCTCACTAGGACATGACTAATAATCAATAATTTTATCGTAATAAGGATAACCTGAATATTTAAATATAATATGAAGATAAAATTAAATTTATATCGATTCAAGTTCACGAGAAATCGATTTTTAATTATCACCATCACACCAATTTTTGTATGCGCTCAGGTGCGCATGCACTTAGATTTTAACTTAATTTTGATTTTCCTAAACACACAATAATATGTAAACTGTATATTTTTTTTATAATTAAGATATTACTGATTACTGCTTAGAATTTTTTTAAAAATGTAAATACATGGTATACACTTGAATGAACACAAAAATTATTCTCGATGTTATGCAAATTAATTATCAATGTTTTTTTTTTTTAAAAATAATGCTTAATATTTAATTCAATAAGTGATATACACGATATTATTAATTGAAAAATAGACATGAACTCGTGTTAGGGAAAACTTAATCTAATTTGAAAGGTCAATGTTCCTTGATGCTTACGATTCGAAAAAAAAATAAAAAATTTAAGATGATGTTAGTGATGAACTGTTAAAGCCACTGAATCATATTTTAATAGTACTTGGAAAATATGTAGGAATATTAAGTAAATTAATTTGTCTACTTCCAAAATTTATTTAGTATATATATATATATATATATATATATATATTATATATAATCTTAACTCATAAATATCGATAGAAACCTCAAACCAATCGGTCGAAACCATTCACTACATATTGATATAATCAAATTAGATCAAACAACTTATGATTTTCAAAACACATGATAGTAGGGTGATATTAAGTCAGGTCATGATTCAATACAAGTAATTTAGCCGACCATTAAGGCGGCGATCAAACAAAAATTTTAAAATTTAAACAGAAAAATAAATAAGCAATATATCTCTTAATGAGCCAAAGCTGAGATATTATAAAAACTAAAAGATTACAAAATTTACAAGAGAGAAGTTTAGAGAGAGAAAGAAGGGGCGAGTGTTTGTGGGCATAAATCTTTTTTTCAGGTTAATTCATAGATTCTTGAATACTTAGTCCAGTTTGTTTTGGAAAAGGTCCGTAAGACACTATTGATACAATACGGCTTAATCATCAACTCATAAACTATAGATGTCCTCAGTAATTTTCAATCTGTGTTGAGCAAAAGGTCCAATAACTATACTACTGATATGATCTAAATTCCCGATCCTTCATCCCAATGGTATCAGAGCCATGAAAGTAGGAGTATGATATTTTGTTTTGGTTATTGATTCAATACAATTTTTTTTTTTATGAATCTATTCGGATTTAAGGATACTTTCAAGAACAGTATAACCCAGGAATATGATATTCCTGAGAATTTAGATCTATTAAATAGATGGACTATTCCAAAAATTGAACCTAAAATGGTTTATAAATTAGGAACTTTTGAAAGGTTAGGTTTTATACAAATTATTAAAACCACCGAATCTTCGATTCCTCTTCATGAAGAAGAAATGGTTATTAAATTACTTAGTAAAAATGATATTTTACCTTTTAAAAGAACACATAAATTTCTTCATATTGGATATGTCCAAGTTGCCTTTAGGCCTTTTACTTTAAAAGGTTTACCAGAAAGTTTTCTCGCAACCCTTAAGGATGGTAGAAACCTTAACTGGAAACAATCCCTTATGGGAATATATATATATCTCGATATTTCGTTTCCTTATTTAATTGGGTACTTTCTTACTCTTCAAGCAAATACTGCTAAACATGCCAATTTACGCGGAGAGTTTAATGTGTGTATCTTAACTTGCTCGTGGGATCAAATTCGAAAAATTTGATGCTCGTCTAATATAATTTTCCAATTATTAACTATATATATTTGACGTCTATAAAGTAGTAATATATCATATTATTAATATTGTTTATCAAATATAAAATACCTGAATATTATTGTATTAATGTTTTACTCTCTCCGTCCCATCAAAATTTACATGCTAAAAATTTACAATTATTTTGATAATTTTAGATAAAGTATTGATATATTGATGAAATATATGTATAATTTTATGAGTATGTATGTAAATTGATACTTTTATTTAATATTGTACAAATATTTGTGGAATGTCCTAGCAAAAAATGCGAGGGAGTGTAAAATATAGAGGTTATAGCCAAAAGTAAAAAAAAAAAAACACACACACACTCCTTCTATTCTTTTTTAATCCTTCTATTCCTTTTTAATTGTCTTTAAAAATATTTTTACAAATGTTTAGAGTTAATACCATCAAATATATTTGATTATATATTATATTTATAAATTAAAATTACAATATAAAATATTATAGTATTAATAATTATATCTTACGGTTAATAAATACATATAATAATATAAGCTTTTATGCTATGAACAAGTCTAACACGACTTCCACCGTGAAATTAAATTCTTTTTACTAAATAATGATGATTATTAATTTAAGGGAAAAAACATATTTTTGTCCTATAAGTTTCGTTGACTTTGGTTTTCGTCCTCTTAAGTTTTGAATTTTTGTTTTCGTCGTTTAACTTACCAAAAATTATGGTTTTCGTCCTTCAACCTCTCATAACCAGTCACACAACCGGTAATACACACGTTGATCAATTTTTTCTATTTTTTTAGCGAAATACTGACGTGGGGGTATTTAGAGGGAATTAGATCTTGATGGATAAAATACAGGATTAACCGTAATTCTGTCTCAAATCAAAACCCTAGTCGATCAAATCTAGGCATGGGGACTTGAGAAAATTAGGGAAAAAAGGAACAAAGATCCCCAAATCAAAACATCTAAAAGCCTAAATTCTTTTGAACGCATACTCACAGTACGGAAAGGAAAATGAATGTCTTCAAGAAATTCGTATGAATCAACGAGTTTCGAGCGCAATATTAAGTGTCATTGTGGTTTCGTTGCACGGTTTATACATAATATTCAAAAATGAATCCGGACAGAAGATTCTATGGATGTAAGTAATAGACAGTATTTGGGAGGAAATTTACAGTTAAAAGTGTATTTTGTCAAAACCGAATTCCCTCCAAATACCCCCACATTAGTATTTTGTTTTAAAAAATAAAGAAAAAAATTGATCCACGTGTGTATTACCGGTTGTATGACTAGTTATAGGCGGTTGGAGGACGAAAACTATAATTTTTGATAAGTTAAAGGACGAAAACAAAAATTCAAAACTTATGAGGACAAAAACCAAAGTCAACGAAACTTACATGACAAAAATGTGTATTTTCCCTTAATTTAATGTGATGTTTTTATCTTTGTTTATTTAGTGAAGCAAATTTATTTAATGAATACATAAAAAAATTAAATATAATATTTAATTTATAAAATAGAACAAAATAACAATTATTTTGGAACAAATTTCTTTTTCTAGAAAACTTAGGAGGGAAGGTGTTGTAAATAGCTTTACACACACATCTTAACAAAATTGCCTTATAAATCAATGTAAAAAAATAATTACTCCATGTATATAAATAAAAATGAAAATTAAAGATTCCTTGCAGGATGATATATATATCGCAAAAGGGGAAAGAAAGATAGGGGAAGTAATGAGAGAAAAATAAAAAAATTATCCATTATATAAATAAATCAAAAAAAGAGCGTAGGCTTTTTCTTTTTGCGGCCGGTCGCCCTCTGGTTTCAAATTGATCTCTCCTCCTTCATCAGACACCATTAACTCCTCGTACTCTCCGCTCCCCCTTCTTCTTCTTCTTCTTCAACATCATCTCCCTTCTTTATCCTTTCTCACACACAACATTCTTTTCCATATATAGATACACGATATATATACGCGCATGACCTCCTATTTTCAAGAGAGAGAGAAGAGTTGCTGAATTTCAAGAAAGGGAAACGCACACGCAGAGAAACTGTCAAGAAAGGAAGAAAGAAAGAAAGTTGTGAATTTTGTTTATTTGTTGTGAAATTAAGGGGTTTGGCTTTGGTTTTCACATATGTAATGCATCAGAAAAAATCTGAAGTACAGATCGGAACAGAAAGCAGTGGCATCTCTTCCGATTTCAATCCTACACCGCCCCTCCCCCCTTCTTCCCTAACCCAGAAACACCCACACCTTTCACAGAATTTCCATCCAAGCCCTCATCCTTCTTCCTCCACAGTAAACAATCAGACCCTTCAAATCCTCATCAATGATGAGAATCTGCAGCAGCAGGAGCAGAATGACCCTTTTACCCCCAAGCCCACCCCTTTCAAGAGACCCCATCTTCAGCCGCACTTTTCCCGTTCCCTCACCAAGACCCCAACTCTATCCAATGCCCTCCACAGATACGGTGTTTCTGCGCAGAACCCACCAACAAAATTCAATCTTTTTTACAATAGGTCTCACAAGTTCTTGACCCATTTCCATCACCACCTCCGCCACCTGCGCCGCCGTCTTCGCATACACCTCCGTCTAATTCTCCTGCTCAGCCTCCCTTTCTTCTACTTTTTGGTCTCTCATCCTTCCAGGTCCTTCATTCTTGATTTCCTTTCCGCTTTTGCCTTCTCAGCTGTGCTACTATTCTCCCTGAATCTGGCTATTCCTAGGCTTCCTACAATTAGATTGTTCCTTTCCAGGTCATTGCCTATTAAGATAAGTGCAAAGGATCATGTGGGTCGGCCACATTTACCTGTGTTTTGGTCAATTGGTTCGCGGCAAAAAGCTGATAAAAAGGCAATCTCAGGGTGTTATGTGCAAGCATATAGCAATGGAGATGTTTATGAGGGCGAATTTCATAAGGGGAAATGCAGTGGCAGTGGGGTCTATTACTATTACATGAGTGGGAGGTATGAAGGTGATTGGATTGATGGCAAGTATGATGGATATGGGGTTGAAACATGGGCAAGGGGTAGCAGATATAGAGGGCAATATCGTCAGGGTCTTAGGCATGGTTTTGGTGTTTATAGGTTTTATACAGGCGATGTGTATGCTGGGGAATGGTCTAGTGGGCAAAGCCATGGGTGCGGGGTTCATACTTGTGAGGATGGCAGTCGGTATGTGGGCGAATTTAAGTGGGGTGTTAAACATGGTCTTGGACACTACCATTTCAGGTAAACACTGGTGATGCTTTGCCTTATTTTGTAGTTTTTTTAATTCTTGTTGATGATTGTTAATATCTGATTGTTGGCTTAGCTGAATACTTGCTCAATTTATGAGTTCTAAAAGTATCTGTATCAGTGAAGTTGTCCTTGGTGGAGTTTTTTCAGTTTAATATGCTGTGTTATGTTTGATTTAGTTGTATTGTATAACACTAATATCATCATATTACTGCACTGATGCGTGCTTGAGGTTTGAGTGGGGTGAGATGACCATTAGGATAAGATGATGCATAGGACTTAAAATGAGGTGTTTGTTTATTGGTCATCCTTCTTGGAATAGATTTAGAAAAAATATGATTGTTCTTTCACGTGTTTGCTGCTTTCTGGAGTTACAGATGTCCCAATTATTTCATTTTGTTGTTTGCCTCACTCTTCCCCTTACGTTAATCAGCTTGGTTTTATTGATATTGCTTAATGCTTAGATGGTCTATCCTATAAAAGAGTAGTACATTTTCCGTAATGTGTAAATTATGAACTGTGGATAACAAAAACAAAAACAAGCAGCATCAGACCCATGTTGGCTTGTTAGTTGTTTTTTATCTTTAAATGTGGGTAAGAAAACCTAAGTCAGAAGCTGTAACTATTTGTAGGATTTAGATAAAAGGAATCTTTAATAGAAGACAGATCCTATTCACTGTATTTATATTGCAAATTTTCCTGTTTTAAAATGAGGGAGATGATGTTAGGGTTCTATCCTTTTTTTTTCCTTACTTCTGCATTATTATGGAAGACCGGAAAGTATCTTGACTTCCTGTCCTTTTCTCTTTGAATTCCAAGATGTCTTCGCTTGGTTGATGAGGACATGTTGAGGCCCTCAAGGGTCCTTGCAATTCTGTGGAAGTGTTTTGTATGATGGTATTATAATGCCATTTTCACAACTTTTAGGCATGTTTTGTTGGAAGTAGAATTTGGATAATGACACCAATATGACAAAATGATAGGAATCCTGGAACATAGAATATTCATGTTGTTGCATTATTTAATAGAAAAATATAATTTAAGGAGCAGTACATTTTGAGGGAAAAAAAGAACAAGAATCTAATCCTTCAATATTTTGGAAATTTAGGCCCGTGGCCTATGAAGATTGTTTTTAGGTCCCGGTTGCTTAATGAATTATAATTAAATGATCATTCACTATTTTTTTGCCTCAATATGCTGGGTCATTCCTTATTTAGTAATTGTTTTGTGGTGCAGAATCATCCTCGAATATTTGAATTCTGTTATTGTCTTATTGAGATGGCTGTTGATGCTTTTTGCAGGAATGGGGATAGATATGCAGGAGAGTATTTTGCAGATAAAATGCATGGATTCGGAGTGTACTATTTTGCAAATGGGCACCGATACGAGGGTGCTTGGCATGAGGGTAGACGCCAGGGCCTGGGAATGTATACTTTTAGAAACGGTGAAACACAGTCCGGCCACTGGCAAAATGGAATTCTCGATGTTCCCAGCACACAGAGCACAGTCTATCCCGTTTCTCCTGTTGCTGTCAACCACTCCAAAGTGCTCAACGTTGTTCAGGTAAACAATTTTAACATATTATTATTGTGCCTCAAGGATTACCCAAAGGAAGATTTACTTTTAGGGGACCAAGATCCTCTTCTCGATTGCAGCAATGTTTTCAAGAATGTTGTAAACTAAAGTAGTAACTTCCTTTATAAGGATTTAGTTGCATGTACGATGCATTTTTCTGTTAGGGTTTTCTTTCCTCGTTTTGGATACAAGATCTCATTTTTGGGCTCTTCATGCTATTCATATTTACCCCAAAGCTCACCATTTATGCTTGAAACTGTGATTGAAGCTTGAAAATCTGTCCTCTGATATTTGATTGAAGTATAAGTAAAACACCCTCTGTTGTTGAAGCTAGATCCGCTTTTATTCAATAACTAATATAGTTTGCAACTATCAGGAAGCGAGAAGAGCAGCAGAAAAGGCGTACGAGGTGAGCAAGGTAGACGAGAGAGTGAACCGGGCAGTAGGGGCAGCTAACAAGGCGGCAAATGCAGCAAGAGTGGCAGCAGTAAAAGCTGTGCAAAAGCAAATGCATCACAGAAGCAACAGTGATGACATTCATATTCCTATGATGTAGTAATACCACTTATTTTGTTACTATAAACGACGACAAGACTTCAGTTTTGTAAAAGCGGTGCCTAAGTGAAAGCTGAATTTTCGAGCAGCACGGTGTTCTTAGCCTACTCGGAGCAGCAGAGACTGTGACTTCTCTCCCATGGTCTTCTAGCCTTTTTTTTTTAAATATTTTTTTCGGTTATTGTATAGTAATAGGTATATGATTTGAGGGCTGTTGCCTAGGGAAACCCCTTTAACCATACAGCCCCCTCTCTATATGTGAAGATATGAGAAACTCACTCCAACTAAGATGTTGTAATATTTCTACTTCCCACTTGTTGCTTTCCTTAGAAAAATTTTGGTCTTAGTTTGCCAAACTGGTTGCAATTGGTTCTTCCGTTGAAGGGGTGATTTTAGTTGATTTTCGTACGAACAAAAGTGAATAATATCTAAAAATAATGTGATTTTAGTCAAAATTTAGAAGTCGGAAGTTGTTATTATTATTAATATTATCAATCAATTTAAAACAAATTTAATTTGGTCTTTTAATTGATTTTTGTAATCAATTTGAAAATGATTTTTAAAGTAATGCATAAAGTGATTGACTAGGTTTCTTGTAAATTTGAGTTTACCGTGAAATCTAATTTAATTTTTAATATTAGGTTGACTTGTAATTAGAGAAATAAGTTTTTGCTTTTGAAGCTGAATGAGTTGGTTGAGTTTTTTTTATTGTATAACAGAATAATGATAGTTTTTTTTTTAATTGTGAAAAGAATATATTACTAAATTGAGTACAAGGGGTATTCAAACCTCACAGAAGTAAATTTCAATAAACACTTACATACAAAAATCACTCATGAAGCAATTCTTTGGTCGATAAAATCACTCCACAACTCCCTTTTCCCCCATCAACTTAATTCTTGACCAATAACCAAGATCATATTCTAGATTTCACAACATCAGCTACTCTCTTTGAATTTGGGACATTACCATTGAAAACCAATTCAAATCCAAATTCTTGAAGCAATTTTTACTCTATACTTATCATCTCCGGGAATATCATAAAAATGCAAGAAATGACTTACCGGATCACTATGAGTAACTACAAATTACTCCAACTAGCTATAACATTCATTCCAAATTTAAAAAACAAACTTACGTTGAAAAAATAGGTGACTAGTGCTTCCCTCCATTATTCCACATAACTTACACTTCATTTTCTCATTTGAGATAGGCACCCCTCGCTTCTTCACATTGTCTGTCGTTGCTAAACTCTGTTTCAGAGTCTTCCACGCTATTAATTGAATCCTCCTCGGTGCTAGACTTTCCCATAGTCTGCAAAATTTTTCTTTTCGCTCCTCAACATCTATACTTGGTCTTGCAGCCTGCATCAATAATTTGTAAGCCTTGTTCGTCGAGTATTCATCATTCGGAGCATGTTTCCATCGTCATATATCAGTCATTCCCTATTCCAGCTTGTACCTGCGAATCAGATTCAACAATTCAACAAAATAATCTTTTTTTCTATCATTTAATTATCTCCTCCATTTACACTCCCATTCCCAACCTTCCTCTCTCTATCTCATTAATCCTCATCTCCTCTTGCAAACTGCAGTTAAATAATCTAGGGAATTTACTGCATAACAATGATAATCAAAATGCATGACAATAATAGTCTTTTTTACATGATAATGATAGTCATAATGAATTATAGTGATACACTTAATACATGTTAGTGATGGTCATTAAACATGATGTTGATATTATTAGTACACGACAATGTTAGTTATAAAGCATGATACTGACATTAGCATTCTTTGTTTTATGATAGTGGTTGATGCTTGACATTGATAGTTATAATGCATAATAGTGATAGTCTTTGTGTGACAGTAATAAACTTAATAATAGGGATGGTAATGACCCGCCCCATTAGTGCCCCGCCCTAACTTGTTTTGACTGGGTCAGTCCCACCCGCCCATCCTAAGAATAGGGCAGGGCAGACTGGCAGTCCCACCTCGTTGCATGGAGCCGGTTAGTCATAGTTTACATTTCTACAGACCCGTCTCGTTCCGCCTCATAATATATATTCAATAAATATATAATATTTTAAAATATATAAAATAAACTTAATTTTTTTTTATATAATTTGATGAATTTGATATATTAATTCTTTTAGATATAATTTGTTGAATTTGGTGCATCAATATATATTAAAAAAATATAAATAAAATTTAATAACATGGGATAGGATGGTGCATACCCGTCCCATACAAGGCAGATATGAGGCACAATAATTTACCCCGGAATAGAACATGGAATAGCACGGAGCAGTAGGATATATGTCCGGGGACACTACCAAATAGACCTTTATACTACAGTCTTACAAATAACAATAGGTAACATGTTAGAAGGTGATTAATGAGTGAACATGAAATAATTAATGGCTAATAAGAATAAAAATTACCATTCAATATTTGTGAGCTTTAAAAAATTTATTATTTATCTATGTTGCTTTATTATTGTTCTCTTTATTTATCTGTTCCGTTTTACACCAATATTAGAGCAAATTATTATTAATGAGTAAGTCTCATGTGCATCAGTTACACAGTGCAACTCAAGTTTATTTTTAAAAAACTAAACAATTTATTACTGAAAAATTACACTATGAAAGATACATTTTTTAGTAATAACATGTGTAACTTTTCAATAGTATTTGGTGTAACTTTTAAAAAATGAAATTGAGTTGCACCGTGTAACTAGTGCATACAAGACTAACCATTATCAATACATTAGATTTGGAAAAATATGTTATGATTGATTGGATTTTCCGTTCACCATGCCCAATCATATCAGGAGGCATTTTACTAACACTCAAATCTGTTTCAGTGTAAGAAAGGCGAGCAAATTGCTACAAAACCCTGGATTTATATTATTTAGATCTTATGGAGATGAGAAATAAATCAAATTTTTACAGAGTTTAATGAAATTTGGAGAAAAATTATAAATGAAATTAAAGGACCCTTGTGAAGTTGGTACTCAATATTTGAATTATCTTTTCAGCTTTTCTCTATTAAAAAATTGGAATATAGACACTCGAATTACTATTTTATTCTTGCAATTTTGTTTATGTAATATCGTATCACATAAAACCATCATTAATAAATTTGTTTTTTTATTGCCCAAAAAATACATATAATTATCATTTTTTTGATTAAATTTAATCATTCAGTCGCTCCTTAATTGTAATACACAGCATGAAGTGCAGCAAAACAACCAGGAAATTAGAAACAAATTCTTTTAACAAGATTTTCTACTTTCTTGGTATTTAATTATCCAACAGAAAATCTAATATTTTGAATTTATTTTTAAAAAAGGTAGAGGGTGACCTAGTTGTTTGGACAATTTAAATGGGCCCATTCTCTGACTAGATTTAACTGGTCAAATAGGTTTTAAATGAAATCTCAATTTTGGATAAGTCTACATTAACTTGAAATATTTATACCATGACTTTAAAAGTTTGACAGAGTAAACAGATGTTTACAAATAGAACATATGAATCATAAGCAACATCATACAAAAACATCGATCAAACTATCTGCATCAAAATTGCAGTACCCGGATATGCCAAAATCCTGATTCGACAATAAAGATGAACACCGATGGCGAGGCATCATGGTCACGGAATATTTCAAATAATTTCAAGAGTTCGCAAGCAAAAGAGAAAACTAACAGACCAATTTAAGGTGTTCATTAGACAGAGTGCATAAGGTGGCTTAACATTCTAATGAGCCTCAGGTCTAATGCTCAATTGAAGATAAAACCCAAGTATAGAAGTACAATAAACAAAATAACTAACTTAACTCTCTGTCTGCTCCCTCAGCCTTCTGATGGTGCTCCTCACCGTGACAGCACTAGCAGTGCTGCAACATAAAATATAACATTGTTCAGCAAACTTAATAAGATAGCAACATGATAGCATAAGGGGTTGTGAGATTATTACTTCAAAGTGTAGGCACCCCCAGCTTTCACTTTCCCGCAGTCCTTGCATCCCCAGATTCCAACAGCCTTCCTCTTCACTGCATACTGTAATCGAACATTAAGCACAATCAAGCAAAAACACTTAATAAAGCAAATTATTAAATAACAATATGTACCCTCAATCCATACCTTCCCGCAGAACTCGCAGAAGTACTTGCTGTGTTGGCTAACTTCCATCTTCTTAATCTGCTTCCTCAAACTAGCACCATACCTGGTACCTGAAATGTAATGAGAATACGATCAACACAGGCCGAGCAATACATATGCAACAATTGATAACAAAGTAGATAATATATCTCCAGCCATAACAAAGCAGTGATGAGATGAAACTGGCAAAAGGATCTTTATGTTTCATGCCCAAAGAGACTGGAAATTGTGTTAATCAACCCTAAGGCAACAATCAAGAGGGTAATAAGAAATGAATACAAGAGCAAAAGGAATGCAGGGTATTCAGCAGACAAGAGTGATCACAACCATAAATCTATGACATACCATATTTCCCGACAATTCCGACCTTCTTGGTTCTCTTGGCCTGTAAACAAGAAGGAATCATTTCAAAACATAACACAAACCAAAACACCTCAACTATTGAAGTAAAACATACAATAAATCCGAACACCTTAAAGATTGATGTATATACACACATCCCGCTTCTATTTAACAGCATATAAAACAATCCAATAACCACCAATCCACAACTACCACCAGAAGACATAACAATTGCTGCATTGAGGAAGATCGGATTTCACAGACAAAATATAAACCTTTTGACCCCGATTAACCTAATCTACATCTGCAAGCAAAATACATATACTAAAACTAAAGATAATCATTTTTACTAAAAAAAAAATCCTAATTTGCTACATTAATAGAAAATCCCAGAAACACATAAAATGCACGACCTAAGCAAACCAAGATTAGAAAAGAAAACCCTAAACCCATGAAAATAATATATTCTGATTAATATACGTGACGGATTGAGATAACATAGATCGACTCCAAAACGATTTAAAGTAAAAAATAAAAAATAAGGAAACTCACAGCCCCATGTTATAAATTCTTAAAGCAACATGATAACATGAATTACATTGCTCTACGGATGATTATGGATGACGAAGTTCAGTGAGAAAGAATACCATTGGGGATTAGTGATAGGGCCGACGCGAAGTGGAGGCGGCTCCTAAAACCCTAGATTCAGCGTGCGGAAGAAGAACGATAATTTGTTCTGGTATTTTATATATATAGATATAGATGTGGTACAATTGCACTTACCTCCCTAGTCTTTAAACAATTCCTATTTTTATCACCAAAGTATTTGAGATTATCAAAATTGAATGGGTTTCAAAGGTTTTAAAATAAATTACTTTAAACAAAATTACAATAAATGGAATAAAATCACAAAATATTCTAAATATTTTAAGACTAACATTCATATTATTTCAACTTACATAATTTTCTAAACTCATTTTATTTTATTTTTTAGAATAGGTCTCTTGTCGTGGACTAGGTTCATACAACAAGTTTTTGTATTTTATTTTAATTTCATAAATTTACAACGAATACAATAACATTACTCGATAGAATAAATTTTGGGTGCACCCAAATGCACCCTATATATCTAAATTTTAATATTGACATCCCATATTCTTATTTTTCTTCTACTTTCATCTCTCACAAATGCCGCCCGACTTAGGGATATCAACGGTGAGGGACGGAGGTGTTGGACTGGCGAACTAATGTAATTAGTATATGAACAATCACCAAAGGTTAGGCAGGTCGCCAGGACCGACCTGATTCCACGGAGGTCCGGAGCTCGCCTATCTGGGGGGCAGCTCGCCCACGCAGCTCGCCCAAGAGGTTTGTCCCTACCCTCACGAGGACCTCGTCCAGGTCCATCGCCGCATGGCACCTAGAGAACCATACAAGGCATTGGAGCTCGTTCATAGCACACCTCCAAGCTCGCCTCCCAGAGCTCGCCCAAGAGCTAACCTTGTAGCCTACTAGATCCCGATGGTTGTACTCTTTTTCCCTCCGTCCGGTTTATCCACAAGGGTGGTTTACGGCGAGGTTTTTAATGAGGCTCATCTAGTCTAAGGCATAGTAGTAGGACGAGGCACAACATAGGTAGCAGTGTAAGGGACCAGGACGAGGATTACAGACCCTCGTCAACACCGGAAGCCATATAGGCTCGTAAGGTGCCGTCTCACACTCACACACCTATAAATAAGACCTCTCTTGTACTATTCACACAATTCCTGACAAATTCTGAAAATCAATACTACTACTCTTGCAATATTTCTCTCTCTAAACTCTCTATTCTCCCTCCCCAAGAACATTAATTCAAAGATTATTGTTTGATAGGATTAATGTGTTGTAAAGCCACATAAACAAACATAGATTAGAAAATTCTATCAACAATTTGGCGCTAGAAGGAGGGCGTTCGAATCTCGTGGGTCCGAAAATTAAAAAATATCAAGGACAAAAAGTTAGGGTTTGGTTGAAGGTTTGAAGATTTGAAGGTGTTCTTAATAAAACTCAAGAACACTTGAAGATACACATACATTTTCACCCTTTGGACGAAGAACCCAGATTTCTGGACAAGAACCTGAATTTTTGAATTTCACAAAATCGGTCCTGAACAAGTTTTCAAACGCGCGCGTGCACACGAATAAACCGAACTTCGGACAATTCGTCACACGCGAGGCTAGATGAAAACCTGCACAGCTCCGCCTAAGCTGGACGATAACCATTCAGGCGACCTCCATCACCCCGGCGACCTCCCTCCACTTCGACGCCCTTCAGCGAGTTACCCCCTCTGAAACCCAAAAATGGCTAACACTCGAGCCGCCAAGGGACAGACCTCCGCAACTGTTGGAAGGTCTAGAGGGGGCAATCAAAACCAGGCCGAGGTGGAGACCCCACGCCAGGTGGTGGAGACATCACAACCGCCTCCCCAGAAGAGCACCGCAGCTCTGCGACCTCAGCGAACTGCGGCGACCCAGGAAGACCTAGCCCCCGCTCTGAGGGACCTGGTCAGCAATCCTGACGAGCTCCAACGCACCATCGCGACCCTACAAAGGTTACAGCAGCGACAGCAGGACGAGCTCGCCCTAGTACCTAGGCGAGCTCCAGCCGCCGAAACCAGGGAGCAGACCAGGCCCACCCAGGGCACCCAAACCAGGGGAGACTACAGCGTACTCCGCACCGAGCAGGAGGCGAGCTCGACACAAGCTCGCCAGCGCAGGGAGAGGACAGGTAAAGCCAAAATGGGGGAGGAGGGTCCCGCTCCTTACACTGGAAGGGAGTCGGCCTACACCGGGGCATCTGGCACCCACCAATCTCAAAGGAGGGAAGTCCTCCAAGGCCGCCTGGGCCCGAGATACGAGGAGAATGAGCGTACGGCGGCCCCAGCCGCGTCCCATGGGGATTCCGACCAACAGCCACGCAGATCAGCCCACGAAAGGCTGAGGAGGCCCGCTGCTGACCGGTTAGGCCCCCACGGCGGACGCCAGTTCCAGCCCGCCACTGAGAGGTCACCCCAGAGTGAGGCACCTCGGGGACGTGCATCCGCGAGACGCACGACCTTTGAGCACCCTCCGTCGGAGGTGACCCGAGATGACGAGCTGGCCTCACTGAAAAAGGCCGTTGAAATGCTACAAGCACAGGTAGCAGCCAAGTCTGGCGGACCTGACGCCACGACTCTCCCCACCTCTCCATTGGCACCTGCCATCCTCCGCGCACCGGTCCAGAAGAAAATTCAATTCCCGGTGATGTCCGCATACAAGGGCGAATCGGACCCAAAAGTCCACCTGGCCAAGTACGCGGATTTCATGATTTCGGTCGGCGCCACCGACCCCACCCAGTGCCGGAACTTCCCACTGACCCTAGGGGACCGAGCTCACCGCTGGTTCTCTTCACTTGCCCCGGGGTCAATCTGCTCATTTGGTCAACTCTCGCGGGAGTTCCTGGCCCACTTCTCTGGGTTCGGGTCCTACCTCACCCAGAAGCACCGGCTCGCCAACATCCATCAAGGCGAGAGCGATACCGACCAACAGTACCTGGAAAGGTTCGATAAGATTCTGCTGGAAGGCGAGCCGGTAAGCGAAGACACCAAGGTCGTCGCAGTGATGGGCGAACTCAGGAGGGGCACCGACCTCTGGAAGGAAATGCACCTCGCATGTCCCAACACTTATAGCGAATTCCGCCACAAGGCGGGGGTGTTTGTGGCTATGCAGGAGGCACTACAGAAAGAAGTTGGTGCCCACGAGGAAAAGAAGCCCTACGGGAAGAAGTCCGGGGGCGCCTACAAAGCTCCCCGGAACTTAAAAGCCTTTGGCGAGGGAGACGAGCTCAAAGAAAAGCTCAACCAGGTCCTCACTGTCTCCGTCGACCATGTCTTCACTGCCGTCCAAGGCAAGGCCATGCTGGAGGAACCAAGGCGGATCCGCCAGGACCGCACGAAGCTCAACCCCAACAAATTCTGTGCCTACCATCAGGCCATCGGCCACTTCACCAGCGAGTGCCGAGACCTCCTCAAGCAACTCTGGAAATTTTACGAGGAGGGGAAATTGGCCGAGTTCGTAAAGAAGGCCCCGGCTAAGAGACCGAGGTTCGAGAGGAGGGCTACCTCCGATGACGAGGAGGAGGAAGCGGACCAACCTGGTCCCCATCACAGACGGAGGGCACCTCCCCAACCTCAGCAAAATATGGAGCCGACTCGGGAACTCTTGGTTCTTGAGGAGGAGATCGGAGCTGCAGGAGGTCTCCAGGACGGGGGATTCTCCATATCCAGGAGAAAGAGGAAGGCCGAAATCCGGGCCATAAATCAAGTTCAGGAAGGCAGCTCCGGTTCCAGGACCGTCTCACAGCTCGCTGACGAGCTGACATTTTCTTCAGCGGACCTGGAGGGGGTACTGATGCCCCACAACGACTCGTTGGTGATAACCGCCGACATCATGAACGTCCGAGTTCACAGGCTACTTGTGGACACCGGCGCATTCACCAACATTCTCTTCAAATCCACCTTGGATGCCTTGGGTGATTTCGAGTCGTACCTGGAACCTAGCAATGCTAGGATAGTGGGGTTCGGAGAAGCTGTAACCGTCCCCCTAGGTAGTGTTAGGTTGATCGTCCAACTTGTATCGGCTGAGGACCCCACAAGGAGACTGACTAGGCTCATAGATTTTCTAGTTATCGACCAGCAGTCCTCCTACAACGGGTTCCTTGGCCGCCCTTTTATTAATGAATTCAAAGCGGCATGTTCGACCTACTACTACTGTTTAAAATTTCCAACTCCAAAGGGTGTCGGAACTATAAAAGGTGACCAGAAAAAGGCCCGAGAGTGTTTACTCCAAATCAAAGATGGCCGGGTCAAGAAGTCCGTTACGCAAGTCCACATCCTCGAAGAGGACGTACAGATCCCTGCAGACGAGCCGAACATTCTAGACATCATCTCAGTCGAAACTGAGATGATGGAGGTAGGCGATTTGGCAGAAATCAACCAAGGCATTGGACCTGTGCAGGACACACAACCGACACCAATGGAGGACGTGGAAGAAACCCAAGTGTTGAGACCTACGCAGGGGTCGGTAGCTGCGCAGGGACAGCAGCCTACTCCCATGGAGGTAGTTGATGAGGCCCAAGGTGGAGGACCTGCGGGAGGTCAAGAACCAACGCCCATGGACGTTGACCCAATCCCTCAAGTCACCACACCATCCCAAGCTGACAGACCTCCGGAGGTGTTCACAACCGATGACCTCGAACCGCGCATAGGCCACGAGCCTGCGCAGATGTCACAAGGGGAGTGGGACGAGCTCATCAACGACCCGAGGTGGAAATGTCAGAAGAGAAAAGCAACCCCCATGGAGGAGTTGACGGCACTCCCGATGGACCCGGAAAGGGACTTAGAACTTTTCATCGGTTCTGAGTTACCTGAACCGTACCGGTCGAGGATGGAGCTGTTCTTAATGTCCAACCTGGACATATTTGCCTGGTCCCACGAAGACATGACGGGGATTCCGTTGGAACATGCTTGCCACAGGCTTAACATAGATCCGACGAGGAGACCCGTACGCCAAAAGCGAAGAAAATATGGACCAGACAAGTACGCAGCTCTAACAGTTGAGGTGGAGAAGTTGTTAGACAACAAGCTCATCAAGGAGGCTTTGTGTCCGCAGTGGGTCGCGAACCCCGTCCTGGTGAAGAAACACAACGGGACGTGGAGACTCTGCATTGACTTCACGGACCTGAACAAAGCATGTCCAAAGGACAACTTCCCACTACCTCACATTGACCAGCTAGTAGACAGCACTGCAGGCCATGAAATGATGACATTCATGGATGCTTTTGCAGGCTATCATCAGATAGCTCTACACCCAGAAGACCAGGAACACACGGCGTTCTACACCAACAAGAACATGTACTGCTGGGAAAGGATGCCGTTCGGACTCATCAACGCCGGAGCTACGTACCAGAGATTGGTGAACAAAATGTTCGACCAACACATCGGCGAATCCATGGAAGTGTACGTGGACGACATAGTTGTTAAGAGTTTAAGAAAGGAGGACCACCTGGACCACCTAAAACAGACTTTCGACATACTACGCCACTACAACATGAAATTGAACCCCAAAAAGACTAGCTTCGGCGTACACTCTGGGAAGTTCCTGGGGCACCTAGTTAGCCAGCGGGGAATTGAGGTCAACCCGACACAGGTCCAGTGCATAATCGAGATGGGGATACCAGATTCCATCTAAAAAATTCAAAGACTAACTGGGTGCATGACGGCCCTTAACAGATTCATCTCCAGGTCCGGCGACAGAAATCGTCCATTTTTCGAGGCAATTAAAGCAAACACACAGAGGTACAAAGAGGCGGCCAAGACCAACAAGCTTCACCTAAAAAACCACTTCGTCTGGACAAATGAATGCCAACGAGCCTTCGAAGATATCAAAACATACCTGGCGGACACACAGATTCTATCGAACCAATACCTGGAGAGAAGCTGTATTTGTACCTAGCCACGTCGGAGGTGGCCATCAGCTCCGTCCTGGTCCGAGAAGAGGCGAAAACACACCTCCCAGTGTATTACGTGAGCCAAGTCTTACATGAAGCTGAGTTGCGGTACACCCCAACAGAGAAGCTGGCTTATGCACTGGTGATGAGTGTTAGAAAATTGCGGCCTTACTTCTTTGACCATCCGGTGGAGGTGCTGACAACGTTCCCACTACGTCAAATACTACAGCGCCCAGACACCGCCGACGCCTGCTGAAATGGTCACTGGAGATCAGCCAATACGGTATAACCTACGCACCCCGAACAGCGATCAAGGGACAAGCACTGGCCGACTTCATCGTCGAGCTAACTTTCCCACAAGATCCGACGAGGGGGCGTATAGCTCTGTGGCATCTCTACGTGGACGGATCATCAACTAGCATGGCAGCAGGCGCCGGCGTGGTCCTGGTCAGCCCCGATAGACAAGTCTTCACCTCCGCAATTCGGTTCGACTTTCGAGCAACCAACAATGAAGCGGAGTATGAAGCATTGATAGCAGGACTTAGGCTATCATTAGCTGTGGGGGCAACCAATCTTCAAGTTTTCGGAGATTCCCAGCTAATAATAGCCCAAGTCCGGGGGGAATTTGAAGCAAAAGACCAGCAGATGATGACCTACCAGAAGATAGCGGCGCATCTGATCTCGATGTTTACACAAGTTTACATCAATCAAATACCGCGGCTAGAAAACACACAGGCAGATGCTCTAGCCCGGCTAGCTACTAGCAACGGTGAAGCCGAATTCACGGAGGTTGTGATCACCACACTGAAAAACCCCTCGACGTCCGATTACAAGATAAATCAGACCTCGAGTGGGGGGCAAGAGGATAGTGAAGATGGTGAAGATTGGTGCACTCCAATCCGAAAATACTTAGCAGACGGAACAACCCCCGTAGACGCCTGGGAAGCTAGCCGGTTAATAAAGCAAGTTGCCAGATATACGCTGTTGGATGGCCAACTCTATAAACGTGGATTCTCTCTACCCCTACTCAAATGCCTAACTAAGAAGCAGGGGTCCGACGTGTTAGAAGAAATTCACTAAGGAATTTATGGGAGTCACGCTGGGGGGCAAGCATTGGCATATAAAACGATCAGACAAGGCTACTACTGGCCCACTCTCCGCAAGGATGCCATCAGCTTCGCTCGAAGATGCCGAAAGTGCCAACTTTTCGCACCTAATATCCACTCCCCAGCCAACCAGCTTAGGTCGGTTTTCAGCCCATGGCCTTTCGCTAAATGGGGTATCGACTTGATCGGCCCATTTCCACCTGGTAGAGGCGGTGTAAAGTTCGCTGTTGTAGCAGTAGACTACTACACTTAGTGGGCTGAGGCCGAAGCTCTCACAACCATAACCCAAGAAAGGATGATCGGCTTCATTTGGAAAAACCTGATCTGCAGGTTTGGACTCCCGCAGTCGGTCATCACTGATAATGGAAGACAGTTCGACGGACAGAAGTTGAGGGACTTCTGCAGTTCATGGAACATCAAGAAGCACTACTCAACTCCGTATCACCCCCAGTCGAACGGCCAAGTCGAGGCGGTGAACAAGATCCTGAAACACATACTGAAGCTCCGCCTCGAGGAAAAGAAGGGGAGCTGGGCAGACGAACTCCCGGAGGTCCTATGGTCCTATAGAACTTCCTATAGGGCCAGCACTGGGGAGACCCCGTTTGCCCTAGCCTTCGGGACTGAAGCCGTAGTCCCGGTAGAAATCCAGAACAAGACTTGGAAGATGGTGGGATATGATGAAGAAAAGAATGATGAAGCCTTGGCAGTAGAAAGAGATCTGATTGAAGAAATCAGAGCTTCATCAGAAATGAAAAACGCCACCTACAAACGCAGAGCGGAAAAATATTACAACTCTCAGGTCCGAGACCGAAAGTTTAAGGTCGGGGACCTGGTGTTGAAAAAGAAATTGATGGCCCCACCAGGTGTATTTGGTTCAAATTGGGAAGGACCATTCCGGGTCACTGCAGCCTGGCCGAACGGTACCTATGATCTAGAAGACGCAGAAGGCAAAGCTTCGTCATACACCTGGAGCTCGGCACATCTAAAAAAGTTCTACCAATAGACTAGAATTCTGTAATAGACTAGTCGGAGGTTGGCATCAAAAATGTAGATGGCAACCGATGTAAATTGTGTAGCTATAAAACGTCAGAGAAATTCAGAAAAATTCCCAAGTGTTTAGACCTGTGCAGCTCTCCAACCAGACGAGCTGCGCCAGGTCGCCCACTACACCAGGCCCAGCTCGCCAAACCCAGCTCGCCCATGTGCTAAAAAATCCGCGGTGCGCAAGGACCAAGGTCCCAAGCGTTGTAATTGAATAGCTCGAAGGCAAAGGCCAAAGTGCCCAAGGTCGCGAAGGTACCCTTCTTAAAGGGTTGCTAAGCACCTACTGCCACAAGTTAGAAAAATTCGCGAAAAAGACAAAAACATCTAAGGCAAGGTTCATGAAACCCAATGGCCCAACGTGAATCAATCGAAGTGCTGTTCGCTGCCCTAAGTGGTCTAAGACGAACAATTCGCGGCCTTAAGTGGCGTAAGACGAAGAATACGCACTCTCAAAACAGAGGTACAATTCGTAGTCGTAAGTGACGTAAAACGAACGATTCACTTCTCAAAGTAGAATAAGACGAACAATTATGTGCCAGGAAAATAAATAAGAACGAGCTATTCTAAGAAATTATAACGTAAAAGCGCAAAAACATAAATGAAAAAAGTTGGACAAAAAATGCTCGACTTATATTCAAAAGGATACTTGAGAGATTTTCAAGCCAAAAATATACTTGAAAAAATCCTAAGTATGAGTAGTGGTGCTGGCCACAAAGGCCGACCAGCTAGCCGTCTTTGAATTACAAAAAGCTCCTTCTGGGCGAGCTGCACGTGCCCGGCGAGCTAAATCTACTTAGACAAAAAGTAAAGACTACAAAAATGAAGCTCCTTCTGGGCGAGCTCCACAACCCGACGACCTACTACAACTTGAAAAGTAAAAGCTAATCTAAGAAAGCAAGGAAAAGCCTAAGTCTCGGGGGCATCAGCAGGGGCGGAGGTGACCTCGGCGGGAATAGGGGCGACCTGGGCACCAGGAAGGGCAAGTTCGGCCTCTGAAGTGATGTTGCCGGTGAGCCCGCTGACATCGAACTCACCCAGATTAAGCACGGCATCCCCGCACGCCTCTTGGAGTTGCTCCATCGTGGGCGGAGTCCGTTCCTCTTGATCGGCGACCTCCGTCTCGCCCAGATTCAGTTTCGGCACTGGGATAGTATTGATGATCTTGAACCGTGCCGGAACAAAATCTAGTGGAATTCCAAGTTCGGGGAGGTCGCCAATATCCAGCTCGGCATCATCAGGGACCCTGTCCAGGCATTCTTTAAATTCGCCCACTACCGCTTTTACCTCATCATCATGATGGGCTCGCGCCCACCAGAGAGCCCTCAGAACCTCGGTGTAACATTGCACGAAGCCCCGATCCGATGCCTCGGCTCTTGCAGCTACCAAATCGGCCGAGGAGGCAGCACTGTTGCGTAGTTCGGCGACCTCAAGGGCCTTCGCCTCCAATTCAGCCCTTAACCTCTCGCACTCGGCGTTGAAGCTCTTCACCAAACCCCGCTGTAGTGCGAGGTCTTTCTTTGTGATCCTGTGGCTGCCGACCTCCTGGGCGAGCTGGGTGGCGAGCTCCTCTTCCTTCGCCCTTATCCTAGCCTCGGTCTCCTCCTCGAGCCGGGCGAGCCGACGTTGGACGGCCTCGAGCTGCTGAAGGGCGCTTTGCTCAGCGGTCAGCGATGCCTCAGCCCGTTCCTCGGTGAGCTGCGCCTGTTTCTTCGCTTTGTCAGCGGAGTCCGCCAGCGCCAGCATCCGTTTGTTCCTTTCGGAGCGACCCGCCTCCAACTCAGCAACCTGCTCGAGGGCCTTTTGATTGGCGAGCACCAATCTACTCGCATAGTGGCCCGAGAGAAGGAGGTTCTCCCTCAGGTCCAATCTACTCGCATAGTGGGCCCATCTCAAATCGCTCTTTCACGAGTTGATAGGCCTCGGGGATCTCGGCGATCGGGAAAGCAACGAAGCTACCACCTGCACAAAAAATACAAATGTCAGCATGATGGACGAGCTACCCCCCATAAGCGAGCTGCAAAGAGTTAGACCTTGGATGTCAAGGTGGTGCGGTAGTGTGAGGAGCCCGGCGAGCCGCAGGCAATGGTGCGCGCACAGATGGGCGACCTGTCTATCTTTCTCGCTTCTCAAACAGCAAATGGCGCGCACCACGTCGAACTGCTCCGACACTTTAGGCCTGCCCCGACTGGATTTGTGTCACTTTGGAACTGCAAAAGGAAAGGAAATTAGAATTAGTATATCTAATTCAACCCACGCACACCGAAATAAGCGACCTACTGCTGGCTTCCCCATATCCCCCTGGGGTGGGAATACGGTCACCCCTTCCGTGATACGTGTTAGAGGCCCGCCAATCTCCACCGATGAAGAAAAACTGCTTCTTCCATTCACGGACTTTATTGGGCAATTCCCCAAGAAATTTCTCCCCTGGACGAGCTTTCAGGTAATAATACCCCGCGCCGTCCTGCGCCCGCTTGGTCACGGCGAAGAGCTCGCCCAGGTCCGCCGAGGTTGTCGCGTTCTCATAACCCTCCAACCCAAAAACAGACAGGGCGGCGAGGAGGTTGCTCTATGCATTCGGAGTGAGCTGGGTGATGGCCAGATTATTGTCAGCAAGGTATTGGCCGAGTATCGGGTGCAGCGGCAAAGTAAGCCCGGCCCTCAGGACATCCACGTTCAAGGCAGTCATCCCCTCGGGAGGTGCGTCGGCCCGCTCATCCTTCATCGGGGCATACATAAGAATATCCAGTGGGATATGATACTCCCTACGTATGATAGGCAGGTCGCATTCATCGATCAGGCTCTCCACCTCGCCAGCCTTATACTCAGAAGGGACTTCTTCCAGGTGGGCGGGGTCAGCGCGAGGTACCCGATTTGGACAAGGGAAGCTCGCCGCGTACTCGGCGACATACTCGTTCCAATCAAATGGATGAGCCACCTGGGCGGGGACCTGGTACTCAACCAGCTGAGGTTCGGGAAAACCAATACGGCGAAACCATTCGAGCGTGACCTCCTCCAGCTCGCCACCCTCCTCACCGACCTCGGCAGCGCCCTCCTCAACCTCCTCGGGTCCTTCGTTGCCGCTGGCAACTCTTTCCTCCTGGGCGACCTCGCCACCTTTCTCCCATACCTCACGGTACACGGAACTGGAGGCTCCTTCCTCCGGGTCGGGACGTAGCTCGCCAGGCAGCTCGCCAAGCGGCTCGCAGGAGACCTGGCGAGCTACCGAGGTCACCTCAGAGCTGGAGCCAATATCCACATACGAAACCCGAGGTGGCTCATCCTCAATTATAGGCAGTTTATCAGGGTTCCGGTCCGACAGAGTTCTACTCGAAGAGCGCATCGACATGGTCTCGGAGGAGTTCAAAGGTCTCAAAGTCCAGTAATCCAAGAGTCAGGGAAATGTAAAGGTTCTCGGTACAGTCCACGGTCCGAAACCCCATAATCCGGGAGGAATAACAGAAAAATCAAATAAAAGATAGAAGAGAAGGGAGAAGAAATTGAATCCTACCTTGAAGAGCCTTCAAAAATCCGTCGAGCACAAGAAAAATCGGTCGTCGGGAAAGCTCTGAGAATTCGAAATGCAAGAAGTGAGAAAATGAATTCGTTTCCCCCTATTTATAGACGTCGGGGAGAGGTGCGATATCCACAAAATACAGGGACCTGTTTGCAAGAAATTTGAAAGTTAGTCTGATTGGGGGCAGGAACCGAGGTCTCAAAAGGCGTGCATGACCCCTGGATTCCCGTACCACGACGACCAGGGATAACCGCCCTCACCGAGCTCGCCTCATAGCTCGGCAATCACCCAGAGATAGTTCGCCGAATTTCAGGTTCTCCAGCTCGCCTGCACATTTGACGAGGTCATGACACATGCGAGCTGGGGGGCAAATGTTGGACTGGCGAACTAATGTAATTAGTATATGAACAATCACCAAAGGTTAGGCAGGTCGCCAGGACCGACCTGATTCCACGGAGGTCCGGAGCTCGCCTATCTGGGGGGCAGCTCGTCCCTACCCTCACGAGGACCTCGTCCAGGTCCATCGCCGCATGGCACCTAGAGAACCATACAAGGCATTGGAGCTCGTTCAGAGCACACCTCCAAGCTCGCCTCCCAGAGCTCGCCCCCTAGCTCGCCCAAGAGCTAACCTTGTAGCCTACTAGATCCCGATGGTTGTACTCTTTTTCCCTCCGTCCGGTTTATCCACAAGGGTGGTTTACGGCGAGGTTTTTAATGAGGCCCATCTAGTCTAAGGCATAGTAGCAGGACGAGGCACAACATAGGTAGCAGTGTAAGGGACCAGGACGAGGATTACGGACCCTCGTCAACACCGGAAGCCATATAGGCTCGTAAGGTGCCGTCTCACACTCTCACACCTATAAATAAGACCTCTCTTGTACTATTCACACAATTCCTGACAAATTCTGAAAATCAATACTACTACTCTTGCAATATTTATCTCTCTAAACTCTTTATTCTCCCTCCCCAAGAACATTAATTCAAAGATTATTGTTTGATAGGATTAATGTGTTGTAAAGACACATAAACAAACATAGATTAGAAAATTCTATCAACAGGAGGATGGGGGCCAATCTCCATCCTAGAGGTCGAGGAGAATCCCCTCTCATTCCTGCGAACTTCGCGAGGAAAATTTTATCCTCATCCCCGTCCCCGCGGGGAATCCCCAATCCCCTTTTAATATTTTATAATTTATTATTTTTTAATAATTATCATTAGCAAATATAAATATAACATTGTAAAATGCACTAATATTTTAAAAATAAATAATTAAAATCCAAAATATAAATTTAAATAATATTTAATATACAAAATACAATTTTAAATTATGTATATAATACAAAATATAAATATAAAGCATGTATAAAATTCAAAATACAAATTTAAAATCTAAAAAATATATTAATTACTTTATTAATTATTTACTTATATTTTATGCATTATATAATATATATATATATATGTGTGTGTGTGTGTGTGTGTGTGCGCGCATAAAAAGTGGGCGGGTAATACAATCCTCGTCCCCGCCCCACCCCCGCCTTCGAGTTAAAAAAAATCTACGTCCCCGCCCCACTGCTGAAGGTTAGTTGTTGTACTCCACCTCTCAAACCACCTGAGCCGATCAATATGGTTATAGCCGAATTGAATCAAAGCGAGCATCATAATTTTGTATTTGTATTTGAATAATAATCGAATATTTATAATCAAATTCGAATCACAAAAATTCAAATACGAATATCAAAATGAATATGAATACCTAATCGGACCAAAAATATTTAATTTGTTTGCAATCCTATAGTCCAGCGAGAGTTTGAGAGATAGACGCATGAGATATTTATGTTATGATAGAATGGAATTACATCTTTAAAATAATAATTTATGTGTTTATAATTTTTAAAATAATAATTATAATTATAACTACTATTATTATAATATCAATTATGAATATATAAATATTTAATTGAATATTTATGAATATCGAATCGAATGTCATAATTTTGTATTTGTATTTGAATAATAATCAAATTGAATTGAATACCTGTAATCAATCATGAAATTTCGACTACGAATATCAAATTTTGTATACAAATACCGAATTGAACAAAAAATATTTGATTTGTATACAACGCTACCCATCACCACCAC